>OVAX01000240.1:51560-101593 GCA_900406405.1 Lepidium africanum | reverse complement strand
GTAATCCGTCCCTCCACTTCCGGTGCTGCAGCTGTTGTGCTTTCCATGATCACATCAAAATCTCTACTAAAGCTCACCCAATTTTTGAACCCGCTTTACTACCTTTCACAATAAACTCTATTTTTAAGTCCACAACACCTTTTCCCTTGATCACCTTGCTTCTCTGACTTTGCAACACATTAATTTGTTTTGTCTTTCCCGCAGTCTCTAAAGACCGAATCACAATAATTTTTGGTCCCCATTAGACCCAGCACCCACGAGCCTCAATCCTCCATTCTTATCATTACTTGCAACTACACCAGAGACACTCCTAATCCCACTATGCACCCTGTTTGGAATTCTCCCTATGGAGGTCCCTAGTATTGTGTCAGACTTAGTTAGAGGAGCACTCAAAGTCTTCATAACATTAGTCACATTTCTATTCACGCCAAGTTCAGGGGTTTGCACTGCAACACCCTTCTGTTGACCATTATAATTTGACTAAGGCAAGTCTCTTACAACTAGAGTATTCTCATGCGACACCATCCTTCGAGGACAAGATTCACCAAGTGCCCATAAATCTCATAAGCCGAGCAAATATAATTTAAACCTTAATACTCAACAAAGTACCTATCATCATTAATGAGAATAGTACCCTTCAAAGGTTTCGAGAGGTCCACTTTAATACACATCCTTGCAAAATGAGCCCTCTCAAAGTTCAACATGGTATAAGGTCAATTTTTTAACTAGATTCCATAAAGCTCTGCCAATCGCAAGCAAAATCTCCTCGTGATAGACGTTAGCAAAAACATCTCATCGCACCTAGGATTGAAGTTCGGACACAAAGCCTGAACCATTAGGTAACTCCCAAAAACCCTCCATGGGCCACCTGAGAGAGCTTGCAAGTAATCCTTTTCATCTGTGAATAGGATCATGAAGAACGATCATGGTAAGTCAACTATATTCATCTCACCCTTTGGCTTCCATAAATCCATGAGCTTCCTCCTTAACGAGAGTGGGGCCCTTTTGTTCTAATACTTCTTTCACAAGCATACAGTTACTCCACAGTTTGTTCATAACAATCAACACATCAAAATCAATCATGATAGTTGCTTCGCCCAATGCACCATTCGGAAAATCTATACGCACTCTCTCCGCTACAAAAGCCCTATCACTCAACTCATATGGACGTAACCAACCACCCAAACCCGTAACATGTACCTTCTCCGCCCATGATAAAGCCTTCCCCAAATATGGCGGATCCCCTAGAGATAATCCCTGATCCACTGCTTCTTCCATAGTCGTGTCTTGCACTCTTCTTCTATTGTGAATTTTAATTTACTTTTTTAGATTACACACAAATATTTGAATAAATATTAAATCGATTTTAAATTTCCAAAGTCTATAAATTTGGACCGTAGATATTTGGGTTTTAGAGGCAAAAAATTTTCTATAATTGAAAATTTACTTTCTACATCAATAAAAGCTACAATTGAACATAAAACTTGATTGAATTAATTTTAATGATTTTTACGACTTCTTACTTTCTACAGCAACTACAACTATTCTCAATCACTCTTTTATTTTGATCATATTTTTCCTCTGATCTTAACACAAAACAGTAGAAAAAATAATCGATAACTCTTTTATTTTGATCATATTTTTCCTCTGATCTTAACACAAAACAGTAGAAAAAATAATCGATAAATATTGATAGCAATAAACACCATATCGAAGAAAAGAGAAAAAGGAAATCCATAAAAGAATTCCGATTCCAACCAATTATACGTGGATTTCGTTCGACCAAGATCTTCAAAGTACAGGAAATAATATATTAAAATTTAAGACCAAAAAATAAAAAAACAGAAAGGAGGCAAGAAGTGTGGGTGTCTCCTGCTTTCCCGCAGACTGTAAGAAAAAGGTTTGGAGACATTTCTCAGACAGAATTATTGTTAATCTATTCCATTAACTGTTTGATATATTTGCATGTTACAAATTTCCTTACTAAAAGATAGTTTTCACATTTAGGCTTACTTTCGAATCTTATGATCATGTCTTTCACTTTCCTATCAATTCCCACTTTCTTATTAGCATTATATGCTTCTTTTTATTAATATATTTTCTAGCTTGTTACCAAATTCTTCCACCGAAATTTAGATTTTACTTTTAAAATTTACAAACGTGTAATTGATTCTAAGTACAGTATCGATATTTTAAAAAGATATATGAATCGATGGAAGCATGACCAAACACATAAATTTAAGATAAACAAAGAACATAGATATTTACAAAATGACGAGAATTGACTAGCAAATATAATTAATTAACTACTAACTGTCTAACACAAGTTTTATTCATGGAAATATATTTTGTCCCGGAGATAATATAATATTAGGATCATATCTATATTTTCTTTCTTCAAATATATTCCACTTCGGACCAAAATGTTTAATCCATTCTTGTTTTGATAAATGATAAGGAAGATATTGCAAAACTCCCACTTTAGCATCCTCACAATACTTCAATATCTCCATGTTTTCTTTTTCACAAGCTTCCCAATTGTCAAAATCCGATGATCGTAAAAACCCTACGGCATAAAATACATCCTCTTCCGGTATTGCGATCGACATTTGAACATTCCACCTTTAAAAAAAAAATCTCTAAAATTAGTCAGGTTTTTTTAGATTATTTATTTTATAAAAAGGAAAATTACTTTAAGATTTTAAAACTTTATAAAAAATTGCAATATTGAATATAACTTACTTGTTGCGATTCATAGGATAGACAAGAACTGGACCGGTAGTGATGTTATTTCTAAGGATAATTCCCTTAAAAACACCAAAATCAAATTTAGATATTTGTGATTTCGGTACGAATAGATTAAGCCATGGATGTGGGACATCCCATTGGCCTTTTGATTTGAGGTTTAGCTCTCCGGTTCGAACCCGGTTTAAGAAATCCATGTACGTCACATCTCTCTCGTACATAAACCCTTTTACATAGTTCAAATTCTCTTCCAACTCCTCCATTTTCTGCATGTAATTAAATAATAAAAGTCTTGGTTAATTATGAGTAAGGATCTCCATCATACATGTATTATTTGTATTGTACGGACCTCGTTGACTGTATGTTGAGATGTTTCGTCGTAGTATTTGACGACTTCGAGACAGTAGATGACACGATGTCGTTTGACCATTGACACGATCCTTAAGTGATCGGACGGTGGATAATAAGTGGATCTCCAATTATCAGGTGGGCCATGGTCCAGCATAACGGAACCTTCCAAGAAATCTAGACCGTTCGTTTCCGAAATCAATCGTTCTTGATCTCTTGTAAATTCGGAGAAATCTATGTATAGATATCTTAACCACTTAGCCTTCAAAAAAATCAAATATACACATAAGCTCAACCATAAACATAAAAATTAAATTATATATTTTTTAATAAATAAATATATAGCATAATTTTCAAATTTAGCATACTCTTTTGGGAGCTGATTCGAGTTTGATTCTGGCTCTTGTTATAATTCCGAACTGACCCAAACCTCCTAACACGGCGAAGAAAAGATCCGAGTTCATATCTTTGGAACAAGTTTCAACCTCTCCTTTTCCTATGAAATTCCATATTTGACCAAATTAAGAAACTTTATGAAATAATATCAATAAATTTGGACCGGTATAAAGAGTATCATAATATATACGAAAAACAAAATGTTGTTTTCCTAAAGTCGGTCTTCATTAAATAATGTTATCTGTAAACCAAATGTAAGTAGAAAGTCTTTGTAAACTAACTACACTCGAGACCAACAATGTATGTATTCATTTCAGTGGCTTGTATCTGTAGACATAATGGGTACAGCTTTAATAAAATTGACTGATGCTTAAGTCTATTTGGACTTAAACATTATGAACTTTTAAGCTTTGTCCTTATGCAACAAGAAACCTCGTGAAAAAACCATATGTGTGGGACCGTTTTGGGTTGATTTATTGTGATGTTTTCTTTTTAGTGTTGACAAAAAAAAGAAAATATGTATAGTGGTGAAATGGAAAAGAGAAAACATATCACAATTTAATTTTAGCTGTTTTTTCTTAGAGACAAAATTATTTTATTTTAAAAAGAATCTATATACTATGATGACACATATACCAAACTTTTGTTTTTTTTCCATGAACCAACGAAATCTTCTATTGCTAAATCGTCTATTCATAAATCAACCTTTGCATTCACATGTGATATGTTTGATATATATATATATATATATCAACAGAACCCTTTACCCTAAACAGAAATAAATAACCTTATTACAACCACTCATTCTATACGTTAGTCTACATATTTCATTCTATAATCTTAAGAGAAAATAAGTTTGGGCATGTGGATAGATCGGGACTTTGATGATCATCTTTGATAAAAAAAAAAAAAATGTAATTTAGATGGGTGTGTGTGTGTGTTTTTTAACTAGATGGGTGTGTTAAAAGAAGAAAAGCTATATCAAGAGGTTGGAGGAATCGTAACAGGAAAAAAAAACAGGTTGGAGAAATTTAACTGTTAACAAACAAAAAAAAATCTGAGAAGAAAAAAAGTGACAAGCAATAGGAACAAAAGAAGAGCATAACCAAAAGTGACTTGGCAGATCTAAAAGAAAAGACGAAAAAAACGTATGAATCAGAGACGTACGAAGTAAAAACCAATATATGTCTCTCTGATATTACGGTACGTACCAGTAACAACGTCCATCTCTACAACATTTCCGACTTGTGGACCATATCGAAACGTTTGTCCACTAATTCCGCCGTTAGATAACGTCCCACCGACCGTTAAATACAAATAATCCGTCCATGAAACCGGCGTTAACCCTAACTCCAACGTTTTATTTAACACCTCGATCCATAGTGAAGCAGCGTTCACGTCTGCATATAAACCGGTTTTAGACACCTTGATGTTGTCTGGATCCCGGTTTACCATTGACCGCATGTTGACCACAACTCCATCTTTAGCCGCGGCTTGGCCATGGTGACTGTGTCCATGACCACGAGCGGCTATAGTGAAAGATGGTTGAGAGTCAAATGAGAGTTTTATGAGATCGATGATGTCTTCGACGGAGGAAGGGTTTAATACGGCGGAGGGAATGATTTTTGTGACGTGACCGAAATCGGTAGCGGCTGATTCGATGGAGGAGGAATCCGTGGTGAGTTTTCCGGCCAAGTTGTGAGAAAGAATATTCCATGGTTGTGGTGATGTGTTCGTTGTCGTCGGAGTTATTATGATTAATATTGTTATTACAATAAATTGGTTTCTTGGAGGAAAATTATAACTCGCCATTTTTGGTTTTGTGAACACTTTGGTTTGGTTCTATGAATGAAGAGTAGAATATGTATTTATAGACAAACATAGAGACCCATATGTTGTACGGTTCTTTTGTTTGTTATTTGTTTTTGTTTTTAATAATTTAAAATCAGTGAGAGAGTATCGTCTTTCGTCTGTGTATATCAACTAACTACTACTACCCCATATTTAATTTTTTAATTTTCTTAATTCTTTTTGCATTAATCGATTTTCTTAATTTTTAAACTACAATTAATTCAGTTGACCCATTTATATAGTTGATATATTTATTTCAAAATATTCTGTAAAACGGAATATATATATATATATATATACACATATGTTTAAGAGAAACATTCACAATATGACAGTCACGTGAGAATGTATATACGAAGCAAACCATTGCTTTCAAGACAATTGTATTGTAGCTGTAACTATTTTGAAGACGCTCGTCGTCTGTCTTTAGTCAGATGGTTTAGCAAAAACATTTCATGACTCTTTTCGTACATCTCTACAAGTAATTTCATACATTATGACAAAAATAGAGAGAGACTAAATTAGTGTTCACATCTTTAAACCAAATTACACTTTCTTCTGTTTATCGGATCATGTAGTTTCACAAAAAGATGTATAGCATATTCAAATGTATATACCTATAAATAAATAATAACTAGTATTATAGATGAAAATAGTTATCTAATTACGTGATAATAGATTAAACAAAAATAAATTTGTAAGGTCATGATCACCACGCACGACCATAATCATCATCGTAAGTTCATAACCGTGATTAGTTGTAAATAGCAAAAAGAGTGAATGGGCATGTACCTTTATCATCATGGGGATTGGAGTTTGGTCTTAGATAGATCACATTTATATTAGAAAACTTGGCACGGTTTTCGATTTGAGGACCGGACGAAATAGTCGAACCAAACCAAATTGTATGGCACGATTTAATAAATAAAACCCTAAAAGTGTGGGTTGCTTCATTCTTGTTCTCGTCCCGGGTCATGTTTTACAAGTTCATAAATTCACCATAATCCTAATTATAATAGATGGGTTTCTAGATCAGCTATGATTGGTAGTATCAACTCCAAATAAATGATTTCCGTTGAATAATATAGTCACCAATCCAACCTATAATGCTTTATATTAAATGAAGATACAACTTCTCATTACTACATGATGTGTCGAAGTCATCAAAAAAAGAATCTATAAGATCTACTTCCTCTGAGGTCTAAATTCTTCTTTATAATATTTCATTCCTTACGGGCAACGGCCATCGAAACGTGCAGAAAATTAGAGAGGCATGTAATTAATTTATATCATTCATTTTAATTTTCAACACAATCATAGGCCAAACTTCGTAGATTCATGATTAATCATTGTGCCGTAAATAAACAATATAAAGAGAGACATCGAATATCCTCAAGATTTCGTTCTGTTTGCTTCTTTTGCCACATGTTAACTTTCTGTCGCTACAAAACTAATAATTTCCTTATTACTTTTATGAATGTTAAATGTTATCAAATTTATAAATTGAAGTATATCTTACAGCTCAGTCTGATATTTATCGAACTACTTCTAACAAGATACATATTAAAATAACAAAATTTGGAAAGAATATCTTCCAGAAAAATTGAAAAAAAGATTTAATATGTATATTGAAATATGGATGAAGTTGAGTCAAAAGTCCAAAAATCTTAAGATGGTATTGGAATATGAGCATACATTGTTCCACTAGTTAGCAAAAAAAAAAGTTGAAAGATAAACATACATTGTTCCAATCAGCAAACCGAAATAGAGATAGTAGAAACTAATAACTAAAAAGAGTCATTATCTCCAAAGAAATGTGTAGAGAAGGATCAAACATCTGAAACTTTGTATAATAATATATTTTTTATATAAAAGATGTAGATGAATATAAAAATATATTTATTATGTAAAAGATGTAAATGAATATAGTAATTATCAATCAATTTTTAGTTAGAAAGGATAAAAATTACACAAGAAAATACGAATATAACATTTTGCCTATAAAACAACCAAACGGAATATAGTCAGGAGGGATTAAAAAAATGTTGGAGCTATCAATTTGACACATTTTATGAGAATTAACTCTATTGACAATGACACTTCATTCAAAATATTTTAGTAGGCTTTGTTTTTATTTTATTTTATCAATTAGATCAACAAAATCGAATCATGATTCAAATCTAATTTATTTCTAAAATCTTTTATTCATATATATATATATGAAATAGAACAGAGTCAAATTTGTTTTGAGGCTGCATGGCTGCAACATGAGTGTTTTAAGAACTTGTTGGCTATTCATGGAATGATTCGATTAGCACACCAGATGCACTCAAAAGACCGGAACGAGTGTTGAAGAAATGGAATCGCGAGATTTTTGGAGATATTAATAAGACAAAGGAGAAGAAATTAGAGGAAATTAAGCGAGTTCAAGATGCCTTAGCTATTACTCAATCGGATGATTTATTGAGTGAAGAGACAAGTTTGGTTCAAGAACTCGATGTTATTTAGGCTCAGAAAGAAACTTTATGGTTTCAAAAATCCAGAGAAAAATGGATAGCTTTTGGGAAATAAGATGTATTTTCATATTTCAACGGTGATTAGGAGACGAATAAGGAAACTTTATGGTTTCAAAAATCCAGAGAGAAATGGATAGCTTTTGGGAATAGAAATACGACGTATTTTCATACTTCAACGGTGATTAGGAGACGAAAGAATAGGATCGAGAGTTTGAAGAACAAGGATAATGTATGGGTAACAGAAAATCAAGAGCTCGAGAGGTTAGCTATATAGTACTATGAGAGACTCTATTCTTTACATGATGTACAAACGAATCCGGTTAGTATTCCAGCGTTGGGTTTTCCTCCAATTTCTCACGAAGAAGAGCGGCTATTACTGAAACCACTTGGGTCTCTGGATGTCGAGAAGGCAGTTAGGAGTATGGGACGTTTTAAGGCACCGCGACCAGACAGATTTCAACCCGTGTTTTACCAGACTTGTTGGGATAAAATTGGTGATTCAATTTCTCGGTTTGTACTTAACTTTTTTCGGACTAGTTTGCTTCCAAAAGGAACGAATGATGTTATTGTTGTTCTCATTGCCAAGGTTTTGAAACCGGAAAATATTACCCAATTATGCCCTTCTAGCCTTTGCAACGTTTTGTTTAAAACGATTACAAAGACGATGATAATGCATTTGAAAACCTTAATACCAAAGTTGATTGGTCCGACTCGGACGGCTAAGTGTTGATAATGTCATAGTAGTTCAAGAAATGGTTCATTCTATGCGAAAGAAAACAGGGAGAAGAGGATAGATGCGCTTGAAACTCAGTCTTGAGAAAGCATACGGTAGAATCCGATGAGATTTTTTGGAGGAAACTCTCAAGGTAGCTCATTTACCAGCGGTTTGGGTTCAATGGATTATGACGTGTGTCTCGAACCCTTCAATGAGTGTGTTATGGAATGGAGAAAAGACAGAGCCTTTTAAGCTAGCTCGGGGGCTTAGACAAGGAGATTCGTTATCACTATATCTTTTTGTGATGTGTATTGAGTGGCTTTGTCACCTAATAGATACATCGGTTTCCTTGAAGGAATGGAAACCAATAATTGTTTCACAGGGAGGTCCCAAGCTATCACATGTCTGCTTTGCAGATGATGTGACTCTTTTCAAAGAGGCATCAGTTTCACAAATTCGTGTGATTCGGTGAGTATTCAAGAGATTTTGTACTACCTCTAGGTAAGAAGGTAAGCCTTGAGAAGTCTAAGATTTATTCTTTAAGAACGTGAGTAGAGATTTGGAGACGATGATTAGTGAACAGAGTGTGATCAAAGCCACTAAGGACTTGGGAAAGTACCTGAGGATCTCGGTGTTACAAAAGAGATTAATAAAGAAACCTTTAATGAGGTATTGGTTTCAAATCGATTAGCAGGATGGAAAAGTTATGTCTTGAGCTTGGCCAGACGTGCTACATTAACAAAGATTGTTTTGTCCTCTATCTCGGTCCATAGTATGAGTATTATCTCGTTGTCGGTATATACTGTGAATGCTCTAGATAAACTATCCTGTAATTTTCTAGGTGAGGTTTGCTTGATCGTAGACAACAACATCTTATTACTTGGGATACAGTTTGTTTGCCGAAGCATAGTGGTGGTTTGGGTATTAGAAAGTCAAAAGACATGAATGATGCTTTAATTGCAAAAGTGGGTTGGCGCCTAATTCATGATGATACAAGTTTATGGGCTCGTTTGCTAAGGAGTACGTATAATGTCTCTTCTATTGATTCTGATGATTGGTTTTGTGAGGTAAAGATTATGTTGTCTACATGGAAAAGTATATGTCTTGGCATGAGAAAAGTTAGAGCATCTGCAATAGGAGTCTCTCATAAGTCTTTCAAACAAAAAAAAATAACAATAAAATAATAAATAATATTTTTATTGTAAGAGTTTCTCTAAATTCTAGGAACTCTCACTCATAGTCTCTCAAATGAGATATTCACTTACCTTTTTTGAGAGACCCTTTCAATAAAATAATATTATTATTTAATATTCTATTCTTATTTTTTTATGAGAAACTCTTGTGAGAGACTCCCATTGCAGATGGTCTAATAGTTCTTTGTACTATCTGGGTGCTTGGTAATGGCAAATTGAATGAATTTTGGACCATGGATGATGGTTGAAGAATACTCCTCTTATTGAATAGCTGACAAATTTTATATCGGATGGTGATCGTTCTAGGAAAGTTTATGAGTTTAGGGATTTAGATTATGGGTGGAGGTTAGATCTCATAACTCATTTCGTTGGTGAATCTACCAAGCCCCGCTTACTTTTCTTTGTACTTGATAATGTTACAGGTGCCAAGGATAGGTAATTGTGGAGTGGGACTACCAATGAGTTTTCTGTATCATTGGCTTACCGTATGATCACTCGGGATGTGAGCTACGGTCCATGTATGTTGTGTTTTCTTTAGTGTATTTGGAAAGTACATGTTCCAGAAGAGTTCAAATTTTCTTGTGGCTTGTGTCTCACCAAGCTATTATGACGAATGCAGAATGATACCGTCGTCATCAGGCCCAAAATGAAACATGTCAGGTTTGTTGAGGAGATGTTGAGACCATTTTACATATACTACGTAATTGTTCGGCTATGGCAGGTATAATGCAACGTTTGATTCTTGTTAACATTTCACCCATGTTTTTCGGCTATCTCTATTTGAGTGGCTCTTCTATAATCTTGGATCGATGAATGTGAATTGTTTCCCCGAGTGGCCAATTATGTTCTCTATGGGGGTGTGGTGAGTTGGATATGGCGATGTTGGAATGTGTTCGAGACTCATCGTAGGTGTCGTGATCAAACACAATTCATACGTGATGTTAGTACAAAGGTTATTCAAGCTAACAACAAGATACGTTTGGAAATTCCTAGTCTGATATAGGTCGATCGTGAAATTGCGTGGACAAACCAAGTTTGGGATGGGTTACATTAAATATTGATGGTGTAGTCCATGGTAACTAAAATAAGCCTTATAAAATATAATTTTCAAAGCTAAATGTAAGTACGAAATTTTTTACTTATAAAAATATTGATATAATAAAAATTTAATACAAAAAAGTACAATATTTAACTAAATTTATGGTTCGTTTAGCACATGTTGAAGCAAAATTATCAATTAAAATTTCAACATCTAATTCTTCTAAAAAATTACTTTTTATCGCCATTAAAACTAAACCGTTTAGTCTTTTTTTGTAACATAGTTGACCACATATATGACTTCAATAATTTAGTTTTGAAAAACTTATTTTTGCATAAGCAACAATCACATAAATAGTTAGTAAAATTCTATATGCAATAATCACATTTGGAAAACAATTATTTTTTCAAAATCTCTAATACTTCAATTGATTATTATGTTGTAAAAACTCTTTAACGATTTCAGTTCATTAAAAAGTTCATAATCATTTATGTCTAACGATTCTCCTTTCTTTCAAACATTTTCAACATGAGTACAATATAATTTTAGACTTGTATCATCTTATGACTTTAATTTAGTAGAATTACATAAAAACTCAAAAGTATTATTATATAACTTATATTGTTCAAACCTTTTTGTCACTGAAACAATATAGCTTCATCTACAATATAAATAAAATACTTCTTAATGTATTTTCAGCAGATAAAGAAGGCTCAACGCTATTATTCTTATCATATTGTTTTTTTCTATAAATTTTACGTTTTTTACAAAAAACATGATAATATTTTTACAATGGACCTTTAATTTTAATTAGTTTTATGATATATCCCACTTAACATTTGCTAAAGTACGTCCTGTAATTACTAACTCTGTTTTACTTCATCTTTTTTAAGACAATTGTTAACAAGCTAGCTCTTTAGTTATACAATTTTATTTCTATTGTAGACTAAATATAAAATCATTTCGACAAAAGAATAGCTCTATTACCGACCAGATTCGGGTATAGTTGTCGTTAAGTCAAATTTGTTTCAATCAATAAAGTTTTTTATTTCCATGTTTACCCATTTATAGAATAAAAACAAATAAACCAAAAATACAACATCTTAAAGAGCTTCACTAACAACTTAACATGTATTAGTAATTAAAAAATAAGTAAATTGTTGTTATAAAGCTACATTAATTTTCACTCTTGGTTTTCGCTTATAATTAAATTAAATATAATATACATATATATACATAACATTTGTTTTTTGCCAATATATCAAATTAATATTTATAGAGAAGAAAAATTTTAAGCCGACAGCAAACTCGTGCGAAACGCACGTGTAGTTGTCCTTCTCTTTTTCATGTCGCAAAAATAATCTATAAACGATGATTTAAGAAATAATGAATGGAAGAAGAACAAAACGACAAGTGATTTACGGTGCTAAAAAGCAAGTTATTTAGAAAATAAAAATGAAATTAATAATGACCCTTCCATACGATGGCCCCATTATTGGAACTTGCAAAGATCTTTTACTCAATTGTTTGTTCTTTTTAATGTCAGCGACCTTTCTCTCTATTTTTTATACTATGACGTAAAATCTCATTATAAGAAGTAAAATTCCATGAGCTGTATAGTTGGCAATAATGGAATTGAATTAGTGACAAATAAAATCGAAAAGGGAGGACGATAGAGAATTAGGGTAATGATTTCAATTCGTGGGCACATTTCGTTATATTCGTATCTCTTTTTCTAAAAAGTATATAAATAAAATAATTAAGGAGTATTTGAGTTGTCTTAAAGCTTTATTCAGCCATGCATCATCATGTTCCATATATGTTCCCTCCATTTATATTATCCATTCATCATTATAAGACTCTCTAAACGCATGTGCGCAGCACCTTAATTCTCATAAATGGGGTTGTCGAGAAATATGGATTCTCATTATTGCCAAATGTCAATTATTGCGATTTTAGTAATTTACAGTTATAAAAAGAGTTCAACTTCTTGCGGGCGTGTGCAAAATAATCATTTTTACTATTTTGCTGCCAAACCTTTTAGTCTATACATTGATTAAGTCTCTGCAACAAATTTATTTTCACAAAGAAAAAAAACTTATTTAAATATAAATATACATATTTATATTGGAAACTATAACAAATATACACGAGTTTTCAAAAAATTAAAAATCTGACACAAATTTTCAAAAAATTAAATTTAATGTAATTTTTCAAAAAATACGCAATATACCCCTGTAACAGTATAACTATAGTGATAATTGTTCAAATTTTTATTTATCTGTATAAATATATATATATATGTACCTCTAACATATTTATTACATATGTTAAACAATTATATATATATATATATATATTTGTTTGATATTCACTTTTTTTATGCACCGTAAAACATATATTGTTACCATGTTAAGTTTTTATTTACCTGTGTATTATGTACCTCTAACATATTTATTATATATGGTAAACAATTATATAGACTGAAATTATGTAGTTTGGATATTTATGTTTTTTTTTTGTACCGCGGAACATATGTTGTTACCGAGTAAATAATATTGTTATATACTCAACTTATATCTTACTGCCTTATCAAATATATTACTTATATAACTCATTTGACAAATGTGTAATATACCTTATATCTTATCGTTGTACAAAAAATAATATAGATTTAACTCGTTCAATATCGGCATACTAGAGGTAAAATGGTCAAAACTGGCAAAATATGTAAAAAAAACTAATTTTTTGAAAACTTGTGTTAAATTTTTAATTTTTCTAAAACTTATGTATTTTTAGCAAATTAACTCTTTATATTCATGTGCAGCTACATGTAAACCATACAGAAGGTTTTGTATTTTTTTTTGTCAAAAAACCAATTGGATCGATAAGACCCGATCGATAGTCTAACTCATACCCTAAAATTTCTTTTAAATCTACTAGTGTAGTGGAGAGGAATCTAACCGTGGTACTCTAAATCATTAGCTGGATCATTCTAACCACCAGAATGAGAGTAACTCGGTGAAGGTTTTGCATTTATAGTTGTGTGTTTTTCTCTTTTAGTTATAATATAGCATCATTTATTAATTATTTTAAAAAATTTTATTATTTATTTAATAAATTAGTAACATTATTTATATAAGTAGTACTTGCGTTAGTTATATCATCTCCAACCCACTTCTATATTTGTCTTTAGATGCTATTTTAGAGTAAAATTCTCTCAAACTCATATCTATTTTTATCTTATTTTCTTTAATGTCAATATTTGGCCACAACTGGTCAGCCCATTAGCCAAGTTCCTGCATAATACAGGTGAGGGGACTCGATCACTCGAAGTGCGTCTGCCTTAAGTGGACTTACCACTTGCCACTAGGCTAAATGCCACTTACCTATATTTTTATCTCTAAAATAGTAGAATGCTATTTTTCCTCTATATTTAAGGGAGTGCTATTTTTTTTCTATTTTAAAGATGAACTTTTGTATTACAAAAAAAAAATCCTTTAAATTTTAAAATGACATAAATAATCGTTAACTATTATCTAATCACTAAATCTAAATAATAATTATTATAAATATTATAAATGATCATTAATATCTAAATAATAATTAAAATTTAAATATTATTAAGTTTTAAATACTATAAATACTAATTAAGGTTCTAAATAATAATTAAATTATAGATATTAGAAATAATAATATTATAAACAAAAATATAAGAAACACTTAGCATGAGACAAGCTAAACTCTAAATATATGAAAACTATACCCATACTTGGTTCATAACAATATATTAAACAACACAAAAGTCACAAATAGCTAATTAAACTCCAAAAATATTGATTAAAGAAATAATAAATAGAGTTAAATTGCAATTTTAAAAAATAAGTGGGTATTAATGATAAATTAAAAATAGAATATTTAGAATTTCTATTATAAAGTAGAAAATAAGTGAATACATTGAAGTAAAACACACATCTATTATAGAGTTTCTCCATTTTAGAGTAAAAAGTAGATAAATACATTGGAGAGGGTCTTATAAAGTTATAATAAACATCATTTATTAATTATTTGATAAAGTAGTAACATTATTGGTATAAAGTAATAACATTATTGCCGAGTTCTTCTCAGTCTGGTGGTTAGGATGATCCAGCTAATGACTATGGTATCTAGGGTTCGATTCAGTTGCTAGATTAAATAGGAATTTTAAGGGTTGGGCTAGGCTATGGATCAGGACTTGTCGATCCAATTGTTGACAAAAAAAAAGTAATAACATTATTCATAGGAGTATGATATTAAGTTCTGATTAGAGTTTAAAGAGGGCTGGGTTTGAGTAATAAATCTCTTACTATGAATGTATAGCACTATTATAACATATGAGTGTAGATGAAATCGGAAACATCATTGAGGCATTGGAAAACAGAATTAAAGCTGTCTAAAATTGCCACTCGGCTAAACAGTGAATGTTAGATTGTTAGGTGTTTACTTACCAAACAAAAGTGCGAACTAATTTCATTTCTAATTCTGGCAAAAACAAAATTTTCATTTAATAATTATGTATAGTGTCTAATTGGTAGCATCAAACATATATACAGATCCATTATAGGTGGTGGGCCCATTAGCCAAATTCCTGGCAGGTGGCGGGACTTGATCCCTCGACGTGCAAGTACATCTGCCTTCAATGGACTCACAACCTGCCACTAGGTTAGAGGCCACTTGCGTTGGAAAGAGCGTTTAGAAACAATATATAATAGAGATGTCGTCTGAATTTATTTATCAAAGTTTTGAAAAACTAAATTTAAACAAACTAATCTATTGATATTTATATTTTGAGATTCGTTTATAAATACAAAATAAATATTAAATATTACTGATTACCAGTTTATCTAAATCGAGTAATTTAGACTTAACCAATGTTTCTTCAAGTTAAATATATATGAATAAACAAAATCAAACTTTCGTAAATAACTACAAACCACAACAACAAAAATAATAATAATATTAATAATGATCATATAATAATAACAATTTCAATAAAGGTGATCTACGATTGTGTTTTTCCAATTGTGTCTTTTCATGTTTACGGTTGTGTTTTTTTTTCAATCGTGTTTAGTCAGTTTTGTACGGTTGTGTTTTTTTAATTTGTGATTTTTCATGAAAAACTTTAGATTATATAATTATGACTTTACATAACATCTTTTCATTAGCACCTTTCTAAATCTATTTATATCCATTGTTTAGCCTATTTTGCATTATAGTGTCAAAAACGAATTTTGTTACACTAAAAAGATAATTTTATCTTTTTGTTTTGATGAATTTAAATTTGTCTTTTGATGAGTCAAATAAATGTCGTTCTTTTATCCTTTTTATATTATTTAACAAAATTCATTATTTTAAATTAAAGGAAAACTTATAATCATTTATTTAACGAAAGATATTTGGAGTGATGATATGATATCAATGCTGAAATTTTAAAGAAATTTAATTATAAAAGTTTAATGAAAAATCCTAATATTTTCTTTTCAAAAAATGAAATCGTTTATAGTCATTGTTTTGGTTTATCAATAATATATGGTAACATTGATGCTTATTATATGAAAGCAGTTTATATGGGCTGCATACAACAAAATTTAGATGCGGCATTAGCATTTTAACAAGATCGTCGTATGAAGAAACATCCTCAAGAAATATGGCTATCTTCTTTATTTTTTTTAATGGCCAATTTAAACATGCTTGCCATCAAATGAATCATTTTAGATGGTATTGTAGTCCTGAAACTCTTTCGTCAATAAGGAAAAGAACAATGGTTTATATTTGCTATATAAAGTGTGAAAGACAAGATTTTTGCAGAAAACAATTAATTCTCTTAAATACAATTTTATATCATCATGTCAATGTTTGTTTGTTCGTTTGTTATAAATGTAATTTATGACATCAAATTTTATACTTTTTAAAAAAATATTTAATATATTTTACATATTCATTATTTTATTAACTCTTTAAATCAAACTTTTTAAATATTTCATTGACTTAACATGACAAATGTGTCGAGTTCTTCTCAGTCTGGTGGTTAGGATGATCCAGCTAAGGACTATGGCATCTAGGGTTTGATTCCTCCCCTCTACGCAGTTGCTAGATTAAATAAGAATTTTAAGGGTTGGGCTAGGCTATGGATCGAACCTTGTCGATCCAACTGTTGACAAAAAAAAAAAAACATGACAAATGTAAACTGTTGTTGTTTTTATTTTGTTGTAATTGATTTTGAAGAATTTTAAACCTTTTTTTTATATAATGTCATATTATAAGAATGTAAAAGTTATTGAACAAATTAAATAGCAAATCTTGTCAAGTAATGAAACATGTGAAGTACTATTATTGTGTAGTTTCATCACTAATTTTGGTTTAGAATTACAACGAACAAGTGACATAGATTTTAATTCGTAGCTGAAACATACAAATTGATCATAATATAAACATATGTACCTTGAATATTATACATGATGTACGAGCACCCAATTGTTATTCGATCAAATCTTTTCTCACACTCACAAACAACAACAATAACTTGTTTCCCACCGTTCTTACCATGGATGAGTCCAATTTGAGCTTCAGGACCATTCTTGAGTCCATTTGCTACATCTTCCACGTATTTTATCTTCCCTTCTTGAGTATTTGTCATAGAAATCAAAGTCTGCAAAACCTTGAATGCACGATAGAATTATTTTTGTTTTGTTTATGACACTATAAAAGTTGTAAAACAGAGTTTCTATAGTTGTTTCTTCTTAAAGTGGTTTTCCAAGTAGCACCATGATTTTATCTATTTCTTTCAAACTTCTATGTTGGGAATGAGAAAAACTGAATTTAATAGTTATAGACATCAAACACTTTGGAATACAAAGCCTTTTTAGGGCAGCACTAAGGTCGTGTTTGTACTTGTGATTGAATGCATCAGCAAACCCAAAATTGCCTGATGAGGTCAACTTAACATCCCAGAGTAAAGAAGTAAAAGGTCAAGTCCTTCTTTTGAAGAAAAATGAGGGAAAATATAATAATAATGACGATGAATTTCTCACATTTTTTTATGTTCATGAGTTTCCAACAACATAACAGCTCATCATCTTAGCAAATTGTCCCACAAACTGGTCAACCGCACCAGATAGAGCTGAGACATAAACTGTCTTTCTTTTCTTTAAAGAACAAATTCATAAAACCCAGCATAACAGTCATACCAGGCATACCTATCAGCACCAGCAAACCCTTCAAGGAGAGAACAATTAAATAAACAATCTAGATTGTTGTTCACACTTCTAGATTGACTTTTAAAACTCGACATAACTAATTTCATTCCTACATTTCAAACAAACATTCATAATGGTTATTCAATATCATTATCTCTGTCTCAAAGATAACACTTGGTATCAAGAAGTAAAAGGTCAAGTCCTTCTTTTGAAGTAAAATTTTAAATAACTACAAACCACAACAACAACAATAATAATAATATTAATAATAATTATAATTATAATTATAATTATAATAAGGGAAAATGACAAAAATATACCAAATTTCATTTTTAATGCAAAAATATACCCCATTTGATTTTTTCTCCAAAAGTAACCGACAAGGGTAGTAAATTTATAGTTCTACCCTTAATGACCAAACAAAAAACCAACAAACGCAATTACCTTTATTCCCCACACAGAAAATGAAGACTTTAGGTGAAGTCTCCGCAAAGAAAACTTCATTTGAAGTCTACTAGTTTCAGGAGAAGGCTTCTTATGAAGTCTTCTCTTTAATTATATATTTAATTTAAAATTAAAATAGTAATTATGATTATATGTTTATAATTTTTTATTACAAAATCTAAAAATAATCTATATGATGTATTTAAATTAAAGTTTCACAAAAACATGGTCAACTAAACTAAAGGAAGATCACACCACAAAGTTCATCATAAACAAACTATGTCATGGCTTAGGGTTTAGGGAAATAAGATATAGTTATCATGTGGGATTTGTTAAATTTTGCATTTCGAAATGTAGAAATGGAATAAATGAGGTAAATTGTACATATATCGACAAATTATAAGAATTAGGTCTAATATTTGGAAAAAATATTCCATTTGCGGTGTAGAATTTATGATACAAAATTTAGAATTTAGGGTTTAGGGTTTAGGGTTTAGGGGTTAAAGAAGACTTCACTTGAAGTCTACAATTTACATGAGTGAGAAGACTTGAAGTAAATTACATAATAATAATTATTTTTATATGCTTATAACTTTGACAACAAAATGTAATAATAAATATTTTCGTATTTTAGAGAAATATTTGCGTCTAGAATTTATGATTTATAATTTGGGGTTTAGAGGAGACTTCATTTGAAGTCTTCTAATTCTAGGAGAAGATTTCAATTGAAGTCTCCGAATTCGAAAATTAAATTTGATTTAAGGTTAACCGAAATTAGCCAACGATTGTAACAAATTGAAATTGGTTTATAATTCAAGATTTAGAGAAGACTTCACGTGAATTTTTCTAATTCCAGGAGAAGACTTCAATTGAAGTCTCCGAATTCAAAAATTAAATTTTGTTTAAGGTTAACCGAAATTAGCCAACGATTGTAACAAATTGAAATTGGTTTATAATTCAAGATTTAGAGAAGACTCGTGAATTTTTCTAATTCCAGGAGAAGACTTCAATTGAAGTCTCCGAATTCAAAAATTAAATTTTGTTTAAGGTTAACCGAAATTAACCAACGATTGTAACAAATTAGTGTATAGTGGAGACTTCATATGAAGGCTTCTAATTCCACGAGAAGACTTCAATTGAAGTCTCCGAATTCGAAAATTAAATTTGGTTTAAGGTTAACCGAAATTAACCAACAATTGTAAAAAATTAAAATTGGTTTATAATTTAGGGTTTAGAGGAGACTTCATATAAAGTCTTCTAATTCCAGGAAAAGACTTCAATTGAAGTCTCTGAATTTGAAAATTAAATTTGGTTTAAGGTGAACCGAAATTAACCAATGATTGTAAAAAAATTGAAATTAGTTTATTATTTAGGGTTTAGAGGAGACTTCATATGAAGTCTTCTAATTCCAGAAGAAGACTTAAATTGAAGTCTCCGAATTTGAAAGTTAAATTTGGTTTAAGATTAACTAAAATTAACCAATGATTGAACCAGAAAGTTAACCTACATATAAATACAAATTTTAGAAGAACCAAATCTAGCCACTTTTTATTTCCTTTTCTCTCTCATCTTCTCCGTTCCTCTTCATCTTCTCTCTTCTTCTTCATCTTCTTCTCCTCTCTTCTTCTTCTCCTCCTTCTTCTTCTCCTCCTTCTTCTTCAACGTGTATGCCTCTTTTCCAGCCAACGTGTTATGTCTCATTTTGGCCAAAATGTAAGAAATTTAAACTCTTCTCTCCTCATTCAAGATCTAAGACTTTTTCACTATTTTCTCATAATTTTCGCCTTTTTTTTTTGCATGTTCCATGGGAAACTTCCAGCCACCGAAGTCTCTTATCTATGGCCAAGATCCATCATATCTCTCAAAAAGGTAGATTTGTTTTGGAAAATGTTGAGTTCTTTTTCTTGTTAAAGTATTGATTTTTTTGTGTTTTTTAGTTAAAGATCCAATTTTTAAAGGAGATCTTGTGAAAAATTTGATTTTTGTATATTTTATAGTTAGAAATTGCATTTTTAATGAATCTTATGTGAAAGACCTAACATTTTTCAACTTTCTTGTGAAAGATTTTATTTTTAAAGAAAGTTGTGTGAAAGTTTGATTTTTTTTGTTGTGCTTTCTAGTAAAAGATTTGTTTTTGAAATGAGATCTTGTGAAAAAATTTGATTTTTATTATATTTAGTTAAAAATTACATTTTTAATGAACATGATGTGAAATATCTCTCTTTTTTGAATTTTTCTTGTGAAAAATCTATTAAAAAAAAATTTTCTTGTGAATGATTTTTTTTTCGAACTTTTCTTGTGAAAGATTTTTTTATATAACTTTTCTTGTGAAAAATTTTTTTTTTTTTGATTTTTCTTTGTGTTTTCTAGTTAAGATTTTTTTTTGAAATGAGATCTTGTGAAAAGTTCTAGTTTTTTTTTTGTCTAATCTAATTAAAGATGGAATCTTTTTGATATGATTTGTTTCATGTTTCTGTGGAGTCTTCTGGTGGAGTCTCCTGGTGGAGTTTTCTTGTGGATCAGTCTCCTGGTGGAGTCTTCTTGTAGAGTCTTCTAAGGAGACTTCTGGTGGAGACTTCTGGTGGAGACTTTTGAGGAGACTTCTAAAGAGACTTTTGGTGGAGACTTCTGGTGGAGTCTTCTAAGGAGACTTTTAAGAAAACTTCTACGGACACATTTGAGTGACACTTCTGAAAGAGACTCATTTCTCTTAAAAACTGATGGTGGTTGTTGATCTTGATTCCGCTCTCTTCTTCTTGCTTTCATAAGGGAACCAATGCAACTAGGAAATCGGGTGGCCAGCAAAGAGAACATATTGTAGATAATTTTTGTCAACAAATTGTAAATATTACATTGTAGATAAGTATGGAATTGCCATTGATGGCTATTACTGATTATATAACATGAATTATAATAAGTTATTAAATCTAAGCGAACAATTATCTATTATTTTGTTTACAAGAGTTCTTAAACATATCAAACTTTTATTAATTTCAATAATTTTTTTAAAAATGGGTTTATGGACAAGAAAGAATTTTCTAAGTTATTCACATAATATCAGGAACAAAACATAAAAGAAATAATACAAAAGATTTTCTAAAAGATCTTCATCCCGGTTTTTGTCTTTGTATTGCTCGACATCATGGTCCCATTCTGCATCACCTTTATATGCTTCATTTGCACTCTCTCGAAAGCCACCAGCAACACATAAACGTACAACGTACAGCTTACATAACTCAACCAAGCTTCTAACTTGTCAATCATTTGTGACGTGCATTGGAGGAGTATTAGGTGGCATTTCTTGCAACATTGAAACTAGAAGTGAATATGTTAACTCTACAGTTTCGGTTTCCACATCGAGATCGTAATCATCTTGTACCATTCCAAGAAGTTCACTATGTGTACACCCATACTCTATAAATAACATTCTTCCTCCTTTGCAATTATCAACCTCGAAATGCCAACACAAGTCTTTCATTACCCACTTTCCATAAACAACAGGTAGTTGAACCATTTTCCTGCAAAACATTATACAAACAATATTAGAACCATATAATTAGCTAAAAGTATCGTTACTACCCACTAAAGATTCAATTTTTATAAAATTAGCACTGGGAGACTTTGGATGAAGTCTGCTTTGAAACTAAGGAGACATCAAATAAAGTCTATGAGCATCAAAGAAGACTTCTATAGAAGTCTCCGCAAGTTATTTTTTCATTTGACTAATTGTTGACTTTCAAGTAGAAGACTTCCAAAGAACTCTCCATTTCTGGAGGTTATATTTGCAATTGCCCAGGATAATAAATTCTACAAGGAGACTTCCATAGAAGTCTCCTCTGGTTCGTTTGAAACTTGAAGTCTCCACATAATTCCGCAGACTTCAGGTGAAGTCTACACTATAAAATAGAGATTACTTTTGCAATTGACTAAGTTTGAGTTTTGATGCAGAAGTCTTTTGATGAAGTTTCCACATCGCAGACTTCAAATGTAGTCTTCAACGAAAATGAAGGAGACTTCAGAAGAAGTCTACATTATTTTATTAATATTTGTTTTTTTTTCTTTTTTTTTCACAAAAATCATATGTAGGACCCATTACTGAGTATCTAAGGTAGACTTCATTTGGAGTCTTCTGAGTTTCAGAAGACTTCACCTGAAGTCTGCGATTTCAAATTAATTTCCAGATTTTTTGGTCAAAAAACTCTAATGTTGGTCAACTACAAAAATAACCCCTCTACACAAAGTAGACTTCTTTTGAAGTCTCCTCTTTCTGCGGAGACTTCTTTTGAAGTCTCCTATTTCTGCGGAGACTTCTTTTGAAGTCTCCACTTTCTGCGGAGACTTCTTTTGAAGTCTCCTCTTTCTGCGGAGACTTCATTTGAAGTCTCCGTCTGTTTTTTTTTTTCAAACAAGAATGAGAAGACTTCATTCAAAATCTACTTTCCAAATCCAGAAAATAGCCAAATGCAAAACTAACCTCTGCGTTGACTTGGAGACTTCAAATGAAGTCTACTACGTGTGGAGACTTCACCTAAAGTCTACTATCTGCAACTTTCCGAATTTTGCAAGAAATAACTAAATATGAGTTAGTGATTATAGTTACTTTATTTAAACGCCCAGAATGCGGAAGTAAACCGTTACTCGTTGCTTATACTCCTTAAATGGACCAAAAAATGTAAGCTTTAAGAATTTCGAAATGGCAAAATGAAAATTAGAGATTTTTTGGATAGAAATGAAGAGGAAATAGGAGATAATGTGGTTGAAGGTTGGGAAAAAGCATAAACATGTCAAAAATGTGGAGATAGATTAGCATTTAGAGCTTGGTTTTGGTTGGTAATGGTGGTTGGAAGAATTGAAGAAGAATAGCATTTTCGTAAATATTGAAGTTTTCATTAATATTTTAGTCATTTTGCCTTTTGTTGAAATTAAAAAAAAAGAAAAAAATGATAAAAGTAATGGCATTTTGGATATTATATGAAGAAAAGTAGAGGTAATTTGCAAAGGGTTTTGGAGAGAGAAAGTGGAGGGTTATTTAATTCATTGACTTTAGTTAATGGATTATTTTAGAACGAATCTCTTATAATAATAATAATACTAATAATAATAATTGGAGCTATGGGACGTTGTCTGACCGTGTTCATTTCGTTATTGAATGGAGTAAGGAGGTCTTTGTTGCAGTTTCTACTGAGCACCACAATAGGCCACTAGTGGATCGTAATGAGAGGATGGTGACTTGGACTAAGCCATCTACGAGTTTGGTGGAAGCTGAATACTGACAGAGCAAGTCGAGGTAATCCTGGTCATGTCTCAGCCAGCGGAGTTCTTCATGATGGTGAGGGTACGTGGATTGGAGGATTTTCTTTGAATATTAGGATTAGTACAACCCCACTAGCTAAGTTATTGGGGAAAAGGGGGGTCTATTATGGTCTCTACATAGTTTGGAAACGAAGAATTGATCAATTGGAGTTGGAGATTGATTCGAAGATTTTGGTTGACTTCTTATTGACGGGGATTATGGATACATATCATTTGTCTTTCTTGATACGTTTGTGTCATTGCTTCTTGTCTAGGGACTGGATAGTCCGGATTTCACATGTGTATAAGGGAAACTAACCGTCTTGCTGATAGGTTAGCTAACTATGCTTTCTAACTTCGTTAGGTTTTCATGCTTTTCCTTCAATTTTGGAAGATTTGTCTTTGGTTTTAGTTGTTGATTCTTTTGTTATTGGTCAGATGAGATGTGTTTAAGTCTAACTTGATATTTTTTAGTTAATAAATTAGGGAGTATCTTCTCCCTTTTTCCGATTAAAAAATAACAATAATTATTATAGTTATTATTATTATGTTGTTGAGTGTTTAAAACTAGATATTGTTTCATAATTTATCAAATTCTATTTACTATTTTTTTTTTCTAAAAACACTACTTAATCATTGGAGTGTCACCAGTCAACCTTCATCTTTAAACGATCTTCATTACAAACATCATCTGCAAACCACTATTTCTAGCCATCCATTTCCAAATGAGTACTAATTTCATTCATTTTTTCAGGATGTTTAATTCAGATGAAATCATCAATTAGACTCAATAAATGATCATAGCCTACCATTGTGTCAAAAAAGAGCAATTTTCTAGCTCTCGGATGATTACATCATTCTCCTCTTTGCTGGCAAAGCTCAACCATTATGTGTTCCGGTGAATGGTAATCGGTGACTTCAAAAGCACTAACGTTGCTCACTCCTTTTTTCTTTGTTTCAGTGACCAACGAGGTGGTTCGAGGAAGTGTAGAAGATTTCATATCATATTAGGGTTTTGGTAGATGTTTGGCTGGAATATGTTGCTCGTCTATAATACAAAGAACTAGATTTCATTTGAGTTTAATATTGGTTTTGGTTTGGTTGATACCTTCAAATTTGAATGAGGTACGGTTCATTCTTTGAATTTGAGGATTTCACCAACCCTAATTATAATTAGCAAATTAAAACATATTAAATTAATTAGCTAGGTTTAATTTGTATAATATATATGTGTTTTTCATAGTTTATGAGATTTTCAAAGGTTTTGGTTTCTTAAACTAATTATCAGCAAGACAAGACATGAATTTCATGTTTCAAACTCCAACTAGTGGATCTCCAAATCCAAAAAATTATGTACAAACTTGGGTGTATATTGAATTTATAACCAGTGGTGAAACCAAAAAAAAAAATGATTATGGGGTAAAAAAAGTTTGAATGGGGCAAAGAAGAATTTTAAAGGAATCAATTGAAAAGTTAAACAAAAATATAATAGATTTTCAAAGTTTTATGGGTGTCAATCTACTCCCTTCCTTACATTTACCTCCCTCATGGCCTACAACTTCACTATTTGAACATTTAATTCTTCAAGAATAACGGATGAACTTACATGCCAACGACTAGAGAAGGAATTATGGGACAATTTCGAGTAGTTAATTATTAATATATATATATATATATCAAAAAAATTATGATAATTTATTTTTTGATGACATATTATGAATTTATTTAATTTTGTAAAATTATTTATTAGTTGTAAGTGACATTTACTCTAGTGACAGGTGGTAAGTCCACTAAAGACAGGCACACTTGCATATCTACGGATCAAGTTCCACCGTCTGTATTATGCAGAAACTTGGCTAATGGGCCGGCCAGTTATGACCCAATATTGACAAAAAGATTATTTATTAATTTTATTTAAATTTCAAATTTTGATTTTTTAACAGAGTACAATATTATTTATTTTATTATTAAACTGATATTTTAAATTCCTTCAATTCAGATAGATTCCTAAATTTCTATTTGTCAGTTATTTAACAATATTCGACACAAAAAAATCAAAATAGTTATGTTGAATTTGATATTAAGCGTAGAGGAAAAGTTAGTTAGTGATAGTGCTCTTTTTATAAATTCTCAGGAACCAGAGATCGAAACCTCCACTTATAAAAATGGAATTAAAAAGTCATTAGTTCAGTTGACAAAAAAAAAAAGAATTTCACATTAAAAAAATTCTTGATTATTATTTAGACATTTAAAAAAAAATTTATGGAATTCTTAAAATTTTCAATTTACAATGAATATTTTACATATGTAGAGACTAGAACAAATTTCGTTTTAAATCTCTACTAATCTCTAAACGTTACAATCGTAATGGAGGGTTCTACACAAAAAAGTTGACATTTACAGTTTTATCCTCCAGCACTAGAAACGCATATTAATCTTGTGAAGTAATGAATGTTATGAAAATATGACATACTGTAATTGTCATCAAAGTAATAAAATTATGATATGACCACAAAACCTCTTTAAATTATGCATATAAAGACTATACAACGTATTATTTATGACTTCATACGATTAATTTGTATGTCCCATATATGAAACCAAATTAAAATTGCAAAATGGTGACTTTCAGTTTTCTTTAAACCCTTATAATCAACCAAAAATTCATGTGACATCGCATCAAAATTGTTATTGGTTTGAAATTCTTCGCTGGTGATGGTAAATCTAGCTCACAAATAAAAAGTTAAAAGAGATTCTAGAATAATAATAAAAACAAACTTAGACTGAAAGTAACATAATTGAAATGTGATGTGGAAGTGGTACTATAATCAATACGATTAGAATATATATGTTTGGTAATAAAAGGAAAAAGGAAAGTGAAAGTGGATGGGAAGAGGGGACTCAACAGATTCATTCAAATCTTTCGTATGGATTCTTACTTCAGTGGACCACTTCTTCTTTCTAAGTTTTCACTAAAATGGTTTTTTTACAATATATTTATTTTAAAGTTACGTTGTATGCTTTGTTCAAACTTCTTTTATGTTGTATGGGCTTTGAAATTTATATGATTTTTTTTCCGTTTTGTGGTCGAAAAGGATATGATTTTAAAATAAGATTAAAAATGAAGATACAAAGTATTAGTGAATATATTCTACGTCTGAAGTTGGAAAATTTTTTAACTAGTATATATAAGATATGAGCATCTCCACTCATTGTCAATTGGTTTTGAGTTGGAAACTCATATTCTAATATGGTATCAGAGCCAACGATCCACGCTGTCCAACTTGATCCGACCCAAAGTTGGTCCTATTAGCGAGAACCCAAGCCCAAAATTGGAGCCGTCAATCCATCCTTGAACATATTGAAATCAATAGCCAAAAAGTCATCATCTTGAGGGGGCGTATTAGGGAATATTATCTCACAGTTGGAAAAGATATTAACTATTATATATAAAATATGGCTTCTCCACTTATTGCCAATTAATTTTGAGTTGAAAACCCATATTCTAATACAAAAAGTTGTACAAAAAAAGAATATAATGTAATGAAATGAAATACGTTTGCATTGTATTCAGCTTTTATTTATTCGTCAACTAAATCTTTACCATTTTACAAAATTATATGGCAAGATATAGGATGTAGCAAAATTATATTTTATAGTGAATTGGTTGAATACCTTGTTTTAAGCTCATAATTAGGCAATTACCTATTATTAAATCAATACTTATGGACCTATAATGGCTAATGACTAAATTAACCTCCAGAGTATTTAATGCTCTGTTTGCGGTTGTACCCAGTAACTTAATGTTTACCGGGTACGACATATATTAGCTGCGAACATATATAGTAGATATTAATATATTTAGTAGCTGTTACATAAATATATATCTGGTAACACTTGAATTACCCGCTACCTTAGACAGACAATACACGGGTAACATAAATTGTAAACGGTAAGCAACGCGTTAGATGATACAAAAGCACGTACATGGTAATGTTCGACTTAAATAATACCCGTAAATGAATATGTTATCCGAGTAACATATATATTACCCGCTAACACATAATTTAGCAGATAAAACATGTGTTAACATGTACATGAATCCGCTAACACAAATATTAGCAGATACAATCTATGTTAACACAGATTATAAAACCTGTTAGTGAGTAACACTGAGTGAAGTGGATACAACCAAATGTACCGAGTACGAGTCACATAATAGAGACGGTATTGACCACAAATTACATAACAAGTTACTTGGCTACAGTAGATGTATCGTATACAAACCAGTTTAGTGATTACTATGTCACATAGTGCGTACAACCAGATGTATCGATTACGAAGTTACATAATAGAGTTGTTATCAACCACTGATTACATAACAAGTTACTCGCTAAAACTAGGCGTATCGTATACAAAAATTTATCGATTAGTATGAGAAAATGAAAGAGACAGATTGAAGAGGAAAAGCATAGGAGATTATGTGAGTTGCTAAAGACAAAGCGAGAAACATGAGACAAGGAAGAAGAGAAAGAGTTTTGCATCTTATCTAACAATGGTGGATCTGAGAATCAATCAAGAAAATCCTAAAGCGGGTTTTGCATAAAGAGATTGAAAGAGACGAGACGAGTAAGATAAAGCAAGCATCATCGATGAAGATAAAGCAAGCATCTTCGAAATCTAAGATGCGATCCACTACTACTGTCACCACTGATGATTCTTCGTCTTCCTTCCTCTGGATAAGGTAAGATTCAATCAAAATCAAAATCAAAATCAAAATCAAAATCAAAATCAAAATCAAAATCAAAATCAAAATCAAAATCAAAATCAAAATCAACATCAAAATCAAAATCAAAATCAAAATCAAAAAAATCAAAATCAAAATCTCTCACCAATTAAAATTCGAATCGAAAATCAAAATAAAAAAATTACAGAAAAGGTGAAGAGAAGATGGAGAGAAGGAAACATATTCAAGAGAAGAGAGAGAAAGAGAAAGGAGAAAGGCAAAAAAACAGAAGGGCCAAATTACAGTATTTCCACTTGTGAACAATATCTACTTTTTACACACCAAATTTTAGATGAAAATATGAGTACTGACCCACATTACTCTATATTTTATTGCATTGATGCATATTTTTTTTCATGTTTATTGATTCTTCTTTTAGGTTTTTGTCCATAAAAGAGATTTTTTTATCCATTTTTTTGTTTCTTTCCTTTTTACATCTAAAGCAATCTTATTAACTTAATAAGTTAATAATCTTTACAAGTATCTATATAACTGAAATCGTGAAGTATATATATGTCGTTTTTTATGAGAGTTTAATAATGTGTGATCAGTTCTGCAAGTTACCTTCTGCATATAAGCATCATTAGAGTAGAAACTTCATAGGCAAAATCATCACGATTCTTCTTATTGAATTTCATTGCTCGCCAAATAATGACATCCAAATTCCATGAATCGTTTTGTTATCTTTGACTAGATTCTTTGATACTTCCATTCAAACCACCAAACTTTACATCATTTATATCAGATTTTGTTTTTTATGGACCACAAAGTTTAGTTTCCATCTTTTTCCATATGTGTGTAGAATAAATATTTCCCACAAGAAATTAGAAAATAGGAATTGTAAACTAAAATATAGTGTAAATTTTTACAACTAAGAGTTTCAAAATTAGAAAATTTATTACATTTTTTTTACATGTTGCTTTTTAGGTATTTCTCTAAATTCCATTTATTTGTTTTCTTTTTGACAATACTGTGCACGATATGAAGTCAAATGTACTAATTTGTAGATAGAAAAAATATCCCATTAAATTATTCTTCTAGAACAAGTTAAAATCTAAAGGATTTCACACTAATTAATCACCTTTTCTCAATTTCACCGAAAAGAAGAAAATTGGTTTGCATGGGTAGATTTACTTGGTTGGTTAGTCTTTGCTGAAATAGTAATGATAGGTTAAAAATGTGTACTCTCTCTATTCTAACTCAAAATTTTCGATACAATAAGTAAATTTTGCTACTGTTTTGGATCGCATGATATCTGATTTTAAAGCCTTCAAAACAAATTATGGTTAACATTCACTCGAACTCTACTATCGAAATCATCATCTCAAGTAGAAATCAATCTCGTCGATCAAGAAGAAACGAAACTGAACCATTGATTCTAATGCTAACTAACTATCACGGAAAAGTCTTGCTTTCATAATTCAGTCAACGAATAAACAAAACTTACGACCATATGTATAACGCACACATGAGATCAATACAAAATGTAAAGAGATGTCTTTGTATTCAGAGTCAATTAAACAGTATTGGACATGTGACAAACGAGACACGAAGGAAAATGCTTTATACGATATTGAAATGTGTTAGAAGAGAATGTGACATGAATTAGACAAATGGCAGGATTTTACGACAAGATCAACTCGATCTTCGACCAAATCAAAGTCTCTTCGAGATAAAAACAGGTAAGATATTGAAAAGTATAGTTATAGGAGAATCTTAAAGGTGGGTCCAAGATCTTGGAAATTTCTTCACATACTCTTTTCTACGCAACCAAGAAAAATCGCTTCGATTCTCTCTGCCATTATTCATCTCTTTCTCTTTGGATGGACCTTATTCATTTGGTACGATAATCACACTCATAAACTATGATCTTATCGTTAAAAACAAGAATTTTTGATCCTCACACTTGGAAATTTTATTTTATTATTTTAACTTTGATAAGTTCAATCCGTGTTAATTTATTTATTTGTGTTTTTCTCCATAATGAGACATATGCTATGGCCACTAATTTGTTTGTTTCATATGAATATGTGGATAAAACTTCAATCGGTAGTCAGACAAAGTCTGTTCAATAACACTAAACTCTAAACTCTATTAATAAAAATCAGAATTTATATCAAAAAGGGAAACATTTAATCTAAAGAATACGATTACAAATTACAATACATGTTCTAATTCATTTTTTGGAAAGTTTTTTAGATCGGAAACATCTAACCTTATATATGGTTATTTACTTGTTGTACTAAATGGGTTAATTATATCTTCTTTTCCATACAAAATCAATAATTACATGAGTTGAAAAATAAAAAACCAAAATTGATGAGAGTGAGTCGATATAGATGCTTAATACGGAGCCGTGTTGTCGTTTTGGATGGTAAACGGGATTTGGTGGAGTCAAGTGGGAAAGATTGTACGTAAACGTCCGATCGAATCTATACGAATATCTTATCAGCATTTTCATGTGTGAGAGACACTGGGTCCATAATATCTAACAAAGTAACCAATTCATCATCGAAAACCGGAAATCTGACGTAACCGGACGTCCTTACATTTTCGTACCTTTTTCACTTAAATAGTTTCGAATTATTCTTGGTACACTTTGTCCTTGAGCTTACCTTGTTTGCTCCTTCTCAGCTTCTGTCAATTTTCAAACAAATTACTTCTTTTTTTTCTATCTCATAAAGCTTGCTAGTAGCGTAGTACCAATCTAATACAGCTTAACAAACCAATTTGATTCAGATAGCTCAAATTGTTTTCTTTTTTTTTTGGTATTATATCGAAGGTTGACATAATAATGAAAATTTCAAAGCTATATTTTAACAATATACTTTTTTTTCTTTCGTCTGATAAATATAAAAGATAAGATTACGAAAGAACACAACCAAAACAAATTGACTAAGATTTGAAGTTGGCAGAAAATGTCAATAATTCCAGAAACTAAACACACAAACCTAAAACCTAAAAAATGGAAAACAAACTAAACGCTTATGAAAAAAGTAATCCTAAAACCGAATGAAGATAATTCTTTAAAAATAAAAACAAATCAATCTTCTTTGTCTTCAATTGAATTTAATACACATCTGAATAGTAAAACTGGCCAACTCTAGACTGGGAGTCTCAAAAGAGAGGAACATAACTACCAAGATGCCCAATAATAATTAGGGAACAAAGTTGGTATGTACGTGAGATGGCTATGGCCTATCTTTCATTATATCTTATGTTACAATTGGGCCTTCTTCTCTCAGTTCATTACTTAAAATATCATCATCTTAGCAACTATGATTGGGCCGTTCAAAATAAGTAGATAATAAAAAAGGAAACGAAAAATGTCTGAGCCCGGGTTCGAACCGGGGACCTCTAGTGTGTGAGACTAGCGTGATAACCGACTACACCACCCAGACATTGATAATCTACCTTATGCTAAAACTTATTAATCCNTTGATAATCTACCTTATGCTAAAACTTATTAATCCCATTTTGTAAATGTTTTCTCTTCGGTTGCCATCCAAGTTATAATAATATACTTACGAAAACAAACCTATTTACAATGTTCATTAATAGTAATATTAATAACAATAGTGTTGGTCGTGGTGATGGTGAAAATTTATGTCGTGATATTGTGACCGAAGCAATGTATGCAATTAAAGATCCAAACCTTTCTGGTTCTCCTTCGATAAAATTTTGTTATGAAGATGGTACCGTGCAGAAGAAAAATCCGAATACTATGCAAGTGTCGTGGGCGGATAAAGTAGGTACTTCTCGTCATGGTGGGGGTTTATTATGTATGTCTAGGGTTTCTGGAGATTTTTTGAAATCAAGGGTTCGAGTAGAATTTCCACAAGGACGTGATGGGGAAGCTAAAGTGTGCATTAACGATGGAGCTATTTCGGCGTCGAATGCTCTTTGGGACAACTGCATGTATGTTAAGGTGCTTGGTCGAAGTATTAATATTGCTGTAATGACAAGAAAGCTCCATGAGTTCTGGAAGCCTTTGGGCTTGATGAAAGTGATCGATTTACCAAGGAATTTCTTCCTTGTCCAATTTGGTGTCGAAGAAGAATACCTTCATGCTCTTACAGGAGGTCCATGGCGAATGTTTGGTAGTTTTCTACTTTCTCAAGCTTGGACTTCTCATTTTGATCCATCTCGAAATGATATCCAGACTACTCCTGTATGGATTCGAATTGATAGATTGCCGCTGAATTTTTATCATGATGCTCTTCTATTGGAGATTGCCTGTGGTATTGGGAGAGCTATACGTGTGGATGATAACACGTTAATTTTATGAGGGGGTGTTTTGCTAGAATATGTATTGAGGTGGATATTTCAAGGCCGTTGAAAGGGTCTATTATAGTGAATGATCATCGGTATTTCGTGGAGTATGAAGGGTTGGCGAACATTTGTTCACACTGTGGTTTATACGAACATTTGGTTCGAAATTATCCTCAAGTCCCGAGAGAACGGGTCGAAGATGTTGTCACTGCTGTGGGTGCGCCTGTGAAGGTTGTGGCTGCTCCAATGGATAGGGAGGATGGATTTACACTGGTCCGGAAACGTGGTAAAGGAAGTTTTGGAGTTTCTTTTGCGGCTGCTGGTGTCAATCCGGAGAGTATTGTATCTGAGAAGAAAAGTATTAATCCAATACCGTGTGGAGGAAAGGAGACGAGATTGAAGGTTCTAGGGAACGAGGTTGCAACTAAGAAAGGTGTAGTGAATGGGGTTATTGGACCCGCTACTAGATGTAGTAAAAAAGAAGTGAAATCTAGTCGAGCATTGGTGGATATTACGAACAAGAAAACTACACAGGCTTCAACTTCAAATAAGTTTGTGAATTTAAGTGAGGAAGGTTTGGTATCGGAATTGGAGACTATTTCAACTACTGACTCGGAGACTAAAGAAAATGTTATGGTGGTGTCAATGTCTGTGACTACGAAGCCACTGCCGGAGAGTGAAGCTTGTGTGTTGTCGGGTGATGATCATATCCATGATGTTAGTCACGCAAGTGCTTTGCGGAATCCAAATAAAAAAGTCATGAATTCAGGAGTGAAAACTGACCCTAAGAGGAAAGCTTTTAAACAAAGCCGTCTATCTCATGGTCTAGTTTTTGGTAATGGAGAACCGGAACCGGGGAAGGTAGCTATTGTTAAACGGTCTCGTTTGGCGGATGAAGTTATTAACTGTGCAGGTGTTACTTTCTCATACCCTCCTTCTCTGGTTCAACTGGTGAAGTCAGAAGTGACTGGCATGGATTTGGAGATGGAGCAGCAAAAGCCAGATGCAGGTGACTCTTGCTCATGGCTTGCGGCTTGTCCAGACGATTTGAGAAAATCTGATCCACCGAGAGTGGATGGTATGACCTCAATGCGAGGATAATGGGTAACCCCGGTAGTTCACACTGTCATTGATATTATGGTTATGATGAATACTATTTTTTAGAATTGCCGGGGGGTAAATAAACCCACTTTCCATAGGGCAGTGAAATACATGTTGAAGAAGCAAGTTGTTGATATTATGGCACTATTTAAAACCAATGCAGAAGGTGTTCAAGCAGGTCAGATTTGTAGAGGTTTGGGGTTTTAGAATGAGTTTCGTGTTGATGCTCGTGGTCAAAGTAGGGGTCTATGGCTCCTATGGAGATCTAGTTTTGGTAATGTGGCGATTGTAGAAGCTTGTGACCAATTTATTTATGCGACAGTCATGAGTGGAGACGAGATGGTTCACTTGATTGTTGTATATGATACTCCTTCGGTTAACAGGCGTAGTGGTCTATAGGATTCTTTAAAGCGTGCAATGGGAGATATCTCTGGTCCATTGGTTATAGGCGGGGATTTTAATACTATTGTTTGTTTAGATGAGAGGACGGGTGGTAATGGACGTTTGTCGCCTGATTCATTGGTGTTTGGAAACTGGATTAATAAGTTGTCACTAATTGATCTAGGTTTCACGGGTAACAGATTTACGTGGAAACATGGGAGGTCGGAGTCAACGTTTGTAGCTAAACGGTTATATAGCATTCTTAGTAATACCGAAGCAAGGCTTAAGTGGCACGAAGCTAAAGTTTCTCATTTACTGTTCCTAGCTTCAGACCATGCACCTTTATACTTGCAGCTCCAGCCGGTGTCACATGGGGATCCTTGACGTCGCCCATTCTCTTTTGAAGCTGCATGGCTACAACATCCCAACTTCAAAGAACTACTGTTACATTCTTGGCGACATGATATTCGGACAGATGATGCTCTCCAAAATCTGAAAACTCAGCTACTTAGTTGGAATGAAGAAGTGTTTGGGAATGTGCATAAACGTAAGGAGAAGTTAATCAAAGATATTAAAGTTGTTCAGGACTTATTGGAGTTTCAATGCTCGGACCTTCTATTGGCTAGAGAAGAGCAATTGGTTAAGGAGCTGGAGGAAGTGCTCGACCAAGAAGAGGTGCTTTGGTTTCAGAAATCAAGAGAAAAATGGGTGGCATTGGGAGATCGAAACACTCAATTTTTTCACACTTCTACCATTATTCGAAGACATAGAATCCTGATAGAAAGTCTCAAAAATTCTGAAGGACTTTGGGTAGATAATTCGATTGATTTGGAAGTAATGGCTGTTGTTTATTACTGCACTTTGTACTCCATGGATGATGTTGATGCTCATGTTGAGTCATTACCTCCTATTGGTTTTGCTGGTCTATCTAGTGAAGAACTTCATTCTTTAAATCGCCCTTTCTCAATCCCTGAAGTGGAGACAACCGTGCCGAGCATGGGAAGCTTCAAAGCTCCTGGTCCTGATGATTTTTCTCGATTTTCTACCAGCAATGTTTGGATCTTGTAGGCGGATCAGTGTGCCACTTTGTATTGGAGTTTTTTGAGTCCGGAGTGATACCGAAGGGTACTAATGATGCCTTATTGATGTTGATTGCAAAGGTTGTGAAACCTGAACATATTATGCGGTTCCGTCCAATTAGCTTGTGCAATGTCTTATTTAAGACAATCACAAAATCAATGGTGCTAAGGTTGAAGAAGCTTATACCGAAACTTATTGGTCCTGCATAGGCGAGTTTTATCCCTGGCAGGCTAAGCATAGACAACATTGTCATTGTGCAAGAAGCGGTCTACTCAATGCGCCGGAAAAAGGGTAGACATGGGTGGATGCTTTTGAAGCTTAACTTGGGGAAGACATATGATAGGATTCGCTGGAATTTTCAGGAAAATACTCTTTAGGCTGCGGGATTACCAAAAATATTTGAATCAGAGGATCAAAGAAAACTATAAACAAATATTATATTAACCAAAACAAAGGAATACCTGAGTATTAAAAGAAAGTCCACAATTCCCCTGACTTGATTCAGTTATGCACGAAGACCCCAAACTTCAGACTCCTTGTCAAAGTACTCCTTCAACTTTGCAAGCTGAGAAGACGCTTTGGCCATCACCGCCACAATCCCTTACTCCTTTTCTTTTAAGATGCGAGTTTTCTCTGACTCAACAGATGCTTTAATCTCATTAAACTCTCCCTCAACTTTTTTCGCCTGTGAATGCATGTTTTCCAGAGCAACTTTTTTCTTAGAGAACGCAGATTCCAAACCCGACATCTTCTTCTTTAAACTTTCCAACTCATCTTGAACCCAATCCCGAGTATCTTTTTGGACTTTAAGATCCTCTGTATCCGCCAACCGTCGTTCGTACTCTTCGGCCAAAACCTTAAGATAACCAGTTGCCTGCAAAACCCGATACAAGATGGATAAGAAATTGAATATTCTAATCTCTGAAATTCTCTCTAATAAGACCTTAAATTACCTAAAAAGCATGATAAGAATATGACTTGTACACATTCATCTGGAAATATTCTCCACATGAGGAAGAACATCTTTGTTAGGACAAATAGGCCTATTGAAGTAGGCGACATTATCATGGTCCTTGGAGGTAGAAAGAGTAATTGGAAATCTATCTGAACAGTCGAAATGGTTAGGATTATCATTAGAGGAGGTAGCACGATGTTTCTTTGGAACAGATGGTGACGAAAGATCTCGTCCCCTTTTTTCACTATCTTTCTCAATAGATTTCCGAATGGTTTCTTGCAAAAGAATCATAGAATTTCCTCAAAAACCAAAAAAAATTCGAACAACAAAAGTCGCATCGAAAACAAGACATATGAGAAATTAGTCTTAACAACAATAACAACCTTAGGCGGATTTGGAGCAACCTCTCTGGTACCCGATGAGATGCCAGTTTCTTGAGGTGTTATAGCTAGGATAGAGGAATGAGGCGTATCCACATCGATAGAAGTTGGAGCACGAGGAATTGTCACAGCGGAAGTAGGAGTAGAAGAAGAAAGCCTCGAAACTTCACTTCTAGACAGAACGATATGAGCATTGTCTCTAGAAGCACTGATTGCCTTTGCTTTCCCCTTATCTCTGCTTTGAATGAGAGCAAGATCCTTCACAAGACTTGCCATGTAGCTTGGAATATCTTTGGAGTCTCCCATATTTTTACAAGAAGCTGTAGAATCCGAAATTTAGAAACAATCTAATCGAAGTAATGAAATAAAAATCAAGAAAGATCACGAGCTAGAGAACTAAACCTGTAACAATTCTAGGAATGTTCCACTTTCTACAATACCTTAAAAGCTTAGTCCAAGAAACTAATTCAATCTTTTTGAATTTTTGAAAGTTGGCAAAATTCTCAGGAGATAGTTTTGGGGCGAGATTGTGACGAACTGCAAAAAGAATGAAAATGAGCAATATTAAAGAACTTCCAAATAATCAAAGGAAAAAGAAAACCAACCGCTACCCAAGATAGAAGACCACAAAGTTCTAAAATCAGCATTAACATCAGGAACTGAAGCTTCGTTAATCTCAACGAAGAAATAGCAGTCTTTCCAATTAGTCACTTCAGATGGTTTATCACTCAAAATAACACAATTAGGATGCATAGTCGCAAAGAAAGTCCTATCAAACACTTTACTCTTCATAATCGTAGTCATAGCTTCAAAGAGGTCACAATCTACATCAAAACTTAAAGTGGCCCTAATCACAAGCAAAGCACATATTGAACACTATGGGATGAGTAAGCTGGGAAATGGCAATCGACGTCTCCTGCAATAGTCGATAAGAATACTTGGCAAAGGAAACCAAAGACCGCATTTTAAGAAATAGTCCTCATGTAAACATAGATATCCCGACAGAGTTTCCCATGGAAAACGGTGAATCACCCTTGAAACTCTAAGCATGGTGCTCGTAGAAGTGGAAAACTGAGTGATCATGTTAACATCCGCACACGATATACTGGAATAGAGAAAACCAAGGCCAAACACCCAATCATGAGGAATCCTCCCATTTACCAAAGGAATCAACACTTCTTCATCAATGCAAGGCTTCCGTTTCCGTAACGGCTTATCTTTTCCCTTAGTAAGCCTTTGTTTCTCCGCTCTTGCTGATTTTTTCCTAACCTTACCAACACCAGCAGGGCGAGAAGCCTTTTTCCGAGAAAGAGTGCGCTCAACAGAGATGGATTCGCCAGGATGGGATACTACGTCAATCTTAGTATCTGTCGGAGCAGAACTTTCGCTAGAACCGGAAGACGAATCGGACGATGAACTGCTCCCACTAGATCCCGATGAACTCAACTGCTACATCATAATAGAACTCCAATATACCTAAGAACAGAAGACAAATTTTAAATTCTCAAACATTTCCGATAAACAAAACTTATTTCAAGGTCAAAATAAAAATTATCCCGAAATAGGATGCACTGAATGATCAGAATAGCATAGAAGAAATGACTAAGTCTCCCAAAAATTAGAGCAAACCCACAATCTAATTAAGGGATTCTCGAAGTACTTGAGTCAATGAACGAAGACGGACTGGGACCAACAAGACAATGACTACACAAAACCTATCCTATATCAAGTGAAGAAAATAACAAAGTAGCTACCTGAAAAGGATGAGGTCCGAGGCCACTGAAAGCTCAGTAAGTAATTATGGAACCCATCAATAACCTATTTCACATAAACAAAAAAGGGGGGGAATCAACAAAAATCGGAGCAAAATTCTTGAGAAAACAAGTTCATATAAACTGGAGTTTACCTAAGTCAAGACGGATTTACCTCAAAAAACCAAGATGCGATTTGCCTAGCCCATAAGAATTGCCAAACCTGCAAATTCTACCAAATCAATAACAAAGAATGGATGAACCCAATCACTTCTTGAAGAGCCCACTCTTTATTGAATCAAGTCAAGATAATTCTTATAAGCAATGATTCATGCGAACGAAATTCAAAACCACAAATAAAGACATAGAATAAAACCGTGACGGTAAAAACCGAGCCGGTAAAAGCCGAGCTGGTAAAGGAAGAATCAGAAAAAAACAAGTCAGAAAAGGCCGAACCAGTAAAAGCTGAACCGGTAAAGACCAAATCTGTAAAAGCCAAGCCGGTAAAGGACAAGCCGNNNNCGGTAAAGACCAAATCTGTAAAAGCCAAGCCGGTAAAGGACAAGCCGGTAAAGGACAAGCCGGTAAAGGACAAGCCAGTAAAGGACAAGCCGGTAAAGGACGAGTCAGTAAAAGGTGAGCCGCACCGCACCAAATTCCCACCGAGACTGAGTCAGATCTCCAAGGTCGCCAAGTCACCGAGCCGAGCCGAGTCGGATCCGCCGAGCCGAGCCGGACGCCAAAAGCTACCTAACAACAAAGGATGAACCCGTAAGATGGTCGAAAACCAAAGCCAAGGTATGGCCAAACCCGTAAAAATGGAGACAACGAACTCGAAGAGAAGAAATTCGTCCAAGTCCGGTTTTCACCGAGCCGAGCCAGACCTACCAAGCCAATCCAGATCCATTAAGTCGAGCCAAGCCACACGAGAATTTTCGAGCCGAGCTGCAATAAATCCGAATCGCATAAGAAGATTTGAGCCAAACCGGTAATTCCTGAGCCGAGCCACACCGGGTCCGAGTCACACGAAGAGATGCAAACCAAGCCGAGCCGCACCAAATATGAGTCAGACCGAGAGTGATTTCCAAGCCGAGCCCGTCCACGAGATCGAGAGAAAGGTGGAACCGTCGAGACAGCAAGCCTTGAACCACCACTGAGCTGTAGTTCCCGAGCCGAGCCGCAATTCCTGAGTCGGACCGAGCACAATTTCTGAGTTGAGCCCGTCCACGTCGAGCCGCCAAGATGGATGAGAGGTTTGGTTTGATTGTGGTGAAAAGTGAGAGTGAAAATCACTCTTATATACTAGGTCAAAAACATGTGGAATAGGCCAAAAGCAAAAATAAGCCCAATAACAACAAAAATGAAAATCCATAAAGCTCTAAAGTTCAAGAGAAAAACAAGAAGGGAGTAGGAGCTCAAAATCAATTTAAATTATTAAAAAAAGTACTGATCCATTTTCTAGAAAAGAAGGAGAGAGATTTTAAAACTCAAATTCAAACACTAAATATAGTCATTGAATAGGGAGGGACAACAGTTGGAGGTGGGCTTTGCTCCTTAGAAATCCCGTTTTTAACTAAAGAGCTTTTGGCCCAATAAAGAAGAATTCTAGAAAATTGAAGAATATTTTATAACTCGTAGAAGAATCCCTGAAAATTCGGGATAAGATCATAAGTTGATAGGGATAAGGTGGAAAACCTTATCAACAAAGGAAAAAGATTTAAGTCTATAAATAAAGGGTCTTGTTCCAGAAAGAGATCCATCTTTTGCACTCAGAACACTCAGAGTACTAAGAGCTACGGAGCGGAGTAGAGCAGAGCTGAACAGAGCGGAACAGACTTCTAGTTTGGACGTTTTCAAACAGAATTCATTATTTTCTCATTGTATTCATCTTAAAACTTATTCAATAAATGAGAAATTTGACCCACAATAATATAAATATTTATTGTACTAACTTTGGTTAGAACAAATAGTTATAAATATCAAACCGGAAGAAGATATTAAATATTTCTTATTTTTAAAATATTTTCTTAATTTTTGTTGAAAACTGATATTGAAAGCGGGACAAAGCTGTCACAATTAAACTGAATAAAAGATCTAAGCATTCGTTTAGAGAGGAAAATATAAAAACATTATTATATGAAAGAAGCGAAATTGAATTGAAGTTTGAAAATGTTATATTAAACAAAAAATATCTTAGCCCAAAAAAAAAAACAAAAAATATCTAAACTAAAGAGATAGGGCTGTTAGGATGATTAAGGTAGAGATTACAATTCTTTTTCGAGCCACGAGTAAAACATAAAAGATTACCTTGTCTTTATTTCGTGGCTAAGTATGATTGGTTAGGTTTCAGATCACTTAATATCTACATTATTACAACGCCTTATCGTACAAGTTTTGAATCCAAGTCTATCAATTTCATAGTCAATGATAATTTGATAAGGAATAAACGCAGAAAAAACAACCTACATCATCAATTAATAATAAGATTTGTGACATATTCAGCTACTATAAACAAAGTATTTTGACACGCAATGTACACAAAAACTGATTGATGACTATTTTTTTATTGCTTTGTTTACATACCGATAAGATAATATGTGATTGCGAGTGTGAGTCTCGTAACAAGTCATTCTCTCAAGTGTTATGGTTTTAATCTCTACTAAGTAATAGTTTATTGACTTATACCAAAACTGAAGTTTGAAACAGTACATTGATCTTTTCGCACACATATATATATATATATATATATAACCTTAACATGTCTTAACATATAGGAGTAACTATAACTATGTATTAAAACATTAAGATAAAGTCCAAGAGAATATTTACATGTTCCGACGTTTTGTGTATATAAAAGTTTGATATTGATAATTAGTACCAAAACTAGAGAAATCTAGGAAACGTAAGTCTCATCTCGAGAAATAGACAAGTGGATGAACAGATTACAATTATGACGCAAAACAATGTCCAGATCCAAAATTAACGCCACACTTCGCTACGCATTTAGTAGGGGTTTTCATTTTTTGTATCTTATTACTAAAAATAACTAAACAATAAATCCATATTAAACGAAGACTAGTAAATAAATTACTTAAATCCTCTCTAGGGGCAATATCTGTAATTCCAACACTCTTCCATTCCATTCATGTATCTCCTCCATCGAGGGATAATTGAGTATTTTTAAAGGAATTTTAAAGGTGTTAACAAAAAAAAAAATTAATTGGCCTTGAGCAGCTCCTTGTATCTCATGATCGAATCGAGTCTCTGTAGTTTCAGCTGCTGTTTGAATTTGTTGATGAAATCTGAAGCTTTTGTGTCGACGCATTCTTCACCGTCGCCTAATGTCGTCGATTTCTCGACTCTCGTCGTATCTGGTCTTCTACGTTCAATTGATTCCACCGTCTCCGCCGCATCCTCCTGGCTTCCACTATAACCAAAACCCGATTTCTCGCTCGCTGATTTCGTCATCTTCCCTGTTGCTTTCTTCTTCTTCTTTACTAAAGGTTTCTTCGATTCTGATTTGCTCCTTACGTGCTTGTGATCTTCGGGGAAAATCGTATTCGGATCCGGATTTTGATCCAAGTTTGTTTCCCGGTCGGATCTGTAAAACGAGGACAGTTTGATGGATTTGACCCGCTCTAATATAGATGGAGCCCGAGTTAAAACGGGCGGATTAATCGGACGATCGTATTCGGGTCCAGTCGGTTGATCTTCCTCCGGGATTCTGAATTTTGAGATATCAATCGGGTCGACCCGACCCATACGGGTTGGAATATTCTCGAATCGGGTCGTTTCGGTTTGATGAGCATCATGATTCTCCTCTGGGTCATACTGCTGGAATTTGAAGTAGGACATGTTAATGGATTTAACCCGATCCAAAAGAGACGGAGCCCGATGTAACGGAGCCGGAGCCGGGTGAGAATGGGAATGATGATCCGACCCGGTTGCGTCGTGTAGGAAATTGAAATAAGACATGTCGATGGATTTAACTCGGTCCAAAAGAGAAGGAGCGCGTTGTAACGGAGCTGGATGCGGGTCTGGATATACATGAAGATCCGACCCGACTACGTCGTGTTGGGCCGTCATTGAGAAATGCTCAGTTTCCGGATGAGGAAATTTATAGAGATGAAAATTAATGGACTTGACTCTGTCGATAATAGACGGAGCTCTGGCTAACGCAGCCGGAGCATGACCCGACCCGAATCCATCATGATACTGTTGTTGTTTCCTTGAACCCGATCCTAAACGTGAGGTTACAACGATTGTACCGATCATAAGATTGAGAAGGAGAAAAAGAGTCGTCGGAGTGAGCCAGCTCGCAGCAGTCGTTAGTAACTCCATTTTTTTGTTTTGTTGTTATGAATTTTATGTTCGTGTTGTCGGAAGTAGAGATGTATATAGATATATTTATATTTATATTATATTTGGATTTTATTTTTATCTTGAGGTTTCCGTTATTTTTAGACAGTTATTTCTTTTGGTCTTTTCTTTATGAATTTTGGTTTTCAAACGTCGTAGATAATTAGTGTTGTAATGTGTTCACATTAGAGGCACGTGAATTTATATTAAATTTCCTCTTTTCATATTTTCGTCCATGTTATTAAATTTAAATAATTATGTTGACACTTTGTGTATAAATTTTACAAGAACAGCTCATTTATAGTCAACACTTATAGGTATATGCCAGTTGTTGATGACTCGGTGAAAATTCACTACACATTATTAATGCAATCTTCGTTAAATTAACCAGTTGTTTTTTCTTTGAAATTCGGGAGATGAGAATAAGTTTTTTTTTTTTGACATTAGTTAAAGTTCATTGATAATTGATATCACTTAATTACGAAATTCAAGACCTGACTTTACCCTATACGGTTTTAAAAGTGTAATTTTTTCTTTTGTTAATTATTATTTACCATATACTACGACATTCGGTCTGCCAAAAATAAGTTTCCTATTCAAATTTCGACATAAGCCCTAAGATGATTGTCACGTATAGTTAAAATGATATATAAACTTAGTAATTATAAATATTTCACTCGGACGAGCTAGCTCACCTTGTAATAGATGTAAGGTTCGAATCTTAAATAGGGAGGAGTGACCAGGACCAATTAAGATATAGTCAAAGATTGGTTTCGATTCTAGAGAGATTAGAGCCAAAATGCTTGACGTATTTCAAAAAAAAAAAAATTTCATTTAACAAAAAGAAAAATTAAAAACATATTTAAACGCGGTAAGATAATAATAAAAAGCTCCAATATAATGGAAATGAGCTGGAAACAAGTAAAATAGAGATGTTTTGTCTTTGACTGGACAAAGTTAATATGTAGGGCTCGATTAGGTAAAGTTCCATACTTATAAGTGACCCATCTTTAATATAAATGTTTACTTATTTATTTTAGAACTCAATAAGGCTTCAAATGAAGAATGTAGATTATACACAACACATTTTTTATTATTATTTGATTATAAGATTTTCTTACAATTTTATAATTTTAATAAATAAGGAGATAACAAACTAGAATCACTTTTGTATTTTGTAATTTGTACAAGTTAGATTACGTTTGACTATTTTCGTTCCAGCGAAAAATTTCATAGTTATTTTATATTAGTTTAGGAGGAAAACTATTATGAAATAATGACATGCGATAATTGTTTATATATAAACTATATGAAATATTTAATTGATATAATTAGCTACTAAAAATATAATTTTATTTTAATGTTATCGATATGAATTTACGAACCACAAGTACTAATATAAGTCGGATATAATAAACAAACTAAAATTAAGTAACATTCAGAGTTAGATTGCTTTTGTTTCGGCGAAAAGAATTTCATGTTTGTTCTATATTATTAATTTTAAACATTCTTTTCTATTTTCTTCCATCAACAATTACGTCTATTTTTTATATTTTGTTCTTTTTAATGAATTACAAAATCTCAAATATTGATGTCATTATGCCACCATATACGATTATGAGCTTTAATAGTTAATATATATATATATAATTTTTGACTAAATGAGAGATTTTATTAATTTTAGTTAACTAAAAGAGATTATCTATTCAAGCTTATAAAAATTTATATTTTACCATTTTAAGTTTTTAATGGAAACTAGTCAAAATATTTAATTGATAGAAAATAGTCAAAACATTTTAGATTCCCTCATAACCAAAGAACATACATTTAAAATGGAGTATTATGATTTTCCCATAACAAATTTACAATATTTTCTCTCATGTTTGCCATACGATCTCCTTCTCCTATTTCTGTGGCTTCCATGGTGTTTACTTGAGTCCCAAAATTTGCGTTGTCATTTTCTATACGTTCCATTACCTCGGCGAAATCCTCATCTGATGCGTTTGAAATTCTAATAAAATTATGTAGTCCCATTGTAGCCAATATCACTCTTTTTTGAACATGAAAATCATATCTAGAAAATTCACATAGAATCCTCCATTTCTTCTTCCGAAAGCCAAATGTTCTCTCTATAACTGAGNCGAAAGCCAAATGTTCTCTCTATAACTGAGCGTAAAGATGCATGATATCGATTAAACAATTCTTGCTTGTTTCTAGGAGGAGGACCATTTTCGAACTATGACATGATACCTGATAACCGTGTTTCGTGAACATCAAAATGGCGCTAAAAACCCTTGTTTATTTGGGTAGCCAGAATCAACTAGATAATACTTGTCTTCTGGAGGCAAAGGAAATTCGGAATCATTGTCTTGCACCATTGTGAGAACTGTTGTATCGTGACATGAACCTGGTGCTCCATTCCAAACGTATATGAATAACATGTTTAGATCACATATGGCCATTATAATAAGCGATGTTGTATTGTGTCGATTCCAATACATTCCTTGTATTTCAGGCTTCACTTTAACACATACGTGAACTCCATCCATGGCCCTAATAAATCCACTAAAATATGGCCAATATTTTCGCTTCATTAACCCTCGTTCAGGAATCCGTCTTAGTTCTTCTCTCGTTGGAGTCCTAATATAATCACAAGCAAGTAACTTTATCGCTATAAGAACTTCAAAAAATTTTCTATTCACTGTCTTTTGTGTTCGCCCTAATCGCAACCCAACATCTCTCTGAACCTCGTTGTGTCCACATATACATAGAAATATAGCTACACTTTCTTCAATGCTTACATTCAAAGTTGATTGTAAGCCATATCTCGTATCTAGTTCACCACATAATCTTCAGAAGCAATCAAGTGATATTCGTAGCAACTGAAGACACACAAAATTATCTACTTGTAATTGACGCCATATATTCACCCACCTCAAACCACCATCAGTCTGGACTGGTCCCTTTTCAAAATATCGATGGTAGTAATTCAATGATGGTTGAATTATTAACTCTTCAAACTGTTCATTTTCCAAATTCCACAACTCAATTCTCTCCTCACAACTTAGATTTTGGACACCTTGTGATCGCAACTGGCATATACGAAATGCTTGAAATGTTGTAAACACGAGGTTAAAGATAAATCAAATTGATAAGAAAATGGAATGGTTCAATAATACATAATACATAATGGATAATATGAAAAAATTACACAAATATTTTAAGGATGCTAATAACAAAACAAAAGTGCTACTAATCTAATCTTCAGTTCCAGAATCACTTTGGTGACTTTCATTTAAATTTGGTCCTCGCTTCGTTTTCCAAATGTTGAATAATCCTCCAGTTCTACGTGTTCTTGGTAATTTTTCCATTTGAGAATAATTCGTGAAACCAAATTCTGGTGAACATTGGTATGAGTGTGAACTTCCATATCCTCTGGAGATCTTTGTTAAGCATTTGTTGTAACTTCAGCTCCCACTGAAAATCCACGTTGAACATATGTCGGAGTAATCTGTGGTGGACCACTTGATAACGTACCCCATTGTGGACCATTTGATAAAGAACCTCATTGTGGACCATTTGATGATGTACCTCATTGTGGACCATTTGACGATGATCTCCATTGTAGACCATTTGATGATGAACCCCATTGATGAGCATTTGGAAGTGTACGATATGGTTGGTTATTTGGCGAGAGACTCCATTTTTGAGCATTTGGAGGTGTACCATATAGTTGGGTATTTGGCGATAAACCCAACTGGTGAGCATTTGGAGGTGTACCATATGGTTGGATATTTGGCGAGAAATCCCATTGTTGAGCATTTGGAGATGTACCATATGGTTGGTTATTTGGTGAGAAACCCATTGCTGAACATTAGGTATCCCTCTTAAATTTGGACTCTCAACATTTTGGTAGTGTTTTCACGTTAATCAATAAAATGCTTACACCAAAATTTTTCATCTTTCAATGCTTGAATACATGCCTAGTAAAATTCGGTGTACTTAGGAACCTCCATCGATTCAAATATCTTTAAAGCCACTGCACATTCGTCATAATCATCTTGATCAAAAAAATTTGGGTGCATCTGCTGTACACTTTGGCGTTGAAGCTCTTTGAAACTTGACACTGTTTTTGTTAAAGTTTCCTCAAAAGATTGTTTTTTACGAGTTCCTCGTGAACCATTTCTGGCAGAAACTCGTGAGCTTCCTGCACCTCCTTGTGAATTAGTTTCCCGTCTTACTCTTCTTCCTTGTTGATTTCTAGAAGTGGGAATATGAAACAGATTAACCGGTGGAGAATTTTAACGCATGGATTCACGTACAAACTCATTCGAAGGATGTGTTTCATCGTCAATGTTAACGCGATACACCTCATCATCTTCTTGTGTCTCAGGAACTTGAGTATGTGGGAGATCTCCACCATACGATTCCGAGTACACATCTCTTCCTCATTAACTAAACCCTCAGTCATTATCTCAACTCTTCTTTGGTTCGCAGAGTGTTGAGGTTGTGATTAAACGTCATATAATGTAAGACAGCGTTGCATCACATCCCATAGCTCTGGTGGTTTTCATTTAAATGATTTTATAATTCTATATATCTGTTGACAAATTTATAAAAAAATTTAGTGAACTAAATTGACAAATTGTTATAGATATTTTACAAATTTTGGGTGTGAGAGATATTTTAAGTACTTACTTCACGATCTGTCCACCATGAATCAGATGTAGATATCACAGATGTAATAGGATCAACAGAGATGCCCGTAGAGTTTTGCAGAAGACCGGAGTACTTCTTGTACTTTCTTTTTAATTGATCAAGCTTCTATTTGAAGAATTTGTAGTTTATAGTAAGATTGAACTCTTAGTTGAACATTTCAACTATAAACTCTCTACCAATGGGAGTAAGGTCTTTTAGACAGTAATTATTCATGGCAATGGCTTCGTTATAGAGTTCAAGAAATATTCTTTCTTGACTAGGAGTCCATTTAAAATTTTCTTCACTCTACAAATATCAAAAGTACGCTAATGTATTTTTTCACTAAAATTGTTAGCTACACTACGATTTTAAAAATATTTATTGAATATTTTACCCGTGATGATATTTCCGTGTGGCGGCTCGTATCTGCTTCTACAGAAAAATTTGCATTCATCCACGATTTGATGTCATATTTGTTTTAGTTATATAATATTTTTAATAATTCAAGGAATAACAAATAATACATATATATATATATATTATAATTTATATTACATTCATATCATAATTGAAAAATAAATAAAAATACTTCTATATCATAATAATAATAATAATTTACATAAATCATATATTTACAAATATAAATTATATCTATATTATAATGATTAATATGATAATAATTTTTATAATAAATAAAATGATAATAATTTTTAATTTTATTTTCAATATTTTATTATACGTTGATTATATTATTATACTTTAATAGTTATAATTCATATTACCTAACACATTTCCAATTCATATAATATTAGTTATTACACATTAGTAATAATAATATATAGTACTAAAAATACATATAACCTTTATATATGGGGAATTTCAAAAATGTCTTTTTGACATATCATTTTTCAAAACATACTATTTTCTTTGAAAATTGGGAGAAAAAAATAGACATGCAGAGACACTTTTTGAAAAAAGACATGTCAAAAATGGTATTTCTTAAAATTCCTTATATATATATGTGTATTTATATATACCCTTATGATATACACATTAGTATACAATCAGTGTATATATATATATATTATACATATTAGTATACATTCATCATATATACATACGTTTTTTTTTTGAAAATGAGCTAATTTATTATACTACCTTAATAATCATTATTCATATTTCATAACATATTTTAGTTATAATACTTTTTCCATGATATTAATTATAAATTATTTTTAGAGAAATTAAGCAAATATATATATATATATATAACTAATAATATATGTGAGAGATTTTTTATAATAAATTACCACATAATTTAAGTATTCTAGTAATAGTTATTCAGAATTTTTTATTATCATATATATATATGTATATATACATTTATACAACAATCAATTTAAGTAATTATCTCAATATACATTATGTTGTATAAATTGCATACGTGATACATTTATACAACAATCAATTAGGTACAATCGCTTCTCAAATTGTCGCATTCACTGTTAATATTTTAAGTAATCAATTGTATTTCCTAAGTTAAGGATATTATTGCTTAAATAACGTATTTTTTTACATTTTTAATCACATTAATGTCTAATTTGATCAACAAACGCACTTAATTTAACTACCGTTTTTTCAATATTTTTACACTTTGTATGCGTTTACTACATTTATTTTAGTCTTCTTTTGATTTTATCACCATTTAGAATATTTTAATGTATTTCTAAACTTTATAATAACAATATTTATATGTACAAGTGGGACATTATTATATGAATATGGATCATAGGAGATATATACGTGATGATAACTTAATTAAATATGTAAATATTTGAATTCAATATTTGATTAATTACAAATTTATGAAAATTAGTAATAAGTTAAACTCAAACATTTCATAAAAATAATAATATCATGTTTTATAAAAAATGTCATATTTTCATCATAAAATATGATAACAAAAATTAACAAATAATATTTCAAAATAGTGTTTTAAGTATCACTAACCTTTTTATTCACCTTGTTGTATTTTATAATGATCCTGAATTTTACAAGTTTTGTAATGAATAATTTTGTAATAAATAAATAAATGATTAAGTTAAAAAGAAAAAAAAACTGATTGAAAACGTACCTTCACGTAATGAGAAGAAAGAAAGAAGTGGATGGCTTATGTGATTGAAGTAAAAGAGGAGAATGAGTTATATTATGGTAATAAAAGAATAAACAAAGTAAAAAAAATAAAAAGAAAAATGTAGGACTGGGTGAACATCACAAGGTTTGTGCATGTTGTTTCTTTTCCTTATTTTTTGGACGCACAGATTTTTGTCCTGCATAAATTTTTGTACTGCAGTTAAAAATATTGTATGAATGGTAAAAAAGAATGCAGTTGGTCCCACATACTATTCTCCTACACAATTATTGCATCCCATTCCAAGCCTGAGTATGTACTATATGAGATCTCCTATTTTGTGACAAAAAAAAAAAAAAAAAAAA
>OVAX01000240.1:0-51555 GCA_900406405.1 Lepidium africanum | reverse complement strand
AAAAAAAAAAAAAAAAAAAGAGATCTCCTATTTCACCACGGTTTTTTTAATCTAAAGCTATTCAAATTACAACTACTGTGATGTTTACACATGTTTTACGTGTATACTTTTCCTAACTTGACTTTAAGGTTTTCTTGGTCTCGTCGCAATTATAAGATTACTATCCTGCATATTATCTTACATATTAGATATCTAGTTTTTAATAATCGATATTACATAAAAATACTAAAGATAAAATTAATACGATATATGAAAAATAAATTTCTATAAAGAAAAATTTCTAACACCTAAAATACATATTATCATAAAAGAATATATTAAATAATTGCTTTAATTAACCTCTCATTTAACAAATCATATTATACATATGATTATGTTTAAACTAACATATTCATATATCAAAACCATGTGAACTGATTTGAGTGATGTTTTTTTCTCTTTACTATATTATGTTTCTACAACACTATTATTATATTTTTTGGAATATAATTATAAAATTTGTAAATCAAAATTTTATACTATGTATTATTTTAATTAACCAACAATTTTAAACTAACCTCTTCATTGACCAAAACCATATCAATTGATTTTAAATGATCTTCCAAAGTCTTATAATTTTTATGATTTTATAGCAATCTAATACTGAATTTATTTATTTGATGAAAATAAATTGAGTAGGTAAGTTTTTAACTGTCAACATGAAAAAAGAAATAATAAAATAAACAAAGGACTCTCTGGAAAAATGGAAAATACTACAAATTGAATGAAAGTTTGTGGTGAATGAAATTTTTTTGATAGATTGAAATGAGTTATTTTTGCTTTATATAGAAAAATATATAAGATTCCAATAGAAATAAGAATTATTAATGATTATGTATGAAAAATATGCATTTATCTTTATCGTATTAAAATTTAAATAATTAAAAAGTATTAAATCAAAACAAAACAAAAAAAATTTCTTATCTAATTTTCGGATAATGTTAAAACTTAAGACAAAATTATATTTTTTAAAAATAAACATATTAATTTTAAAATAAAAAATTAAATTAAAACAAAATAATTTTAGTATGCCAAATAAAAAAATTATAAGTAATTTATGTAGTTATCTATATTATAAAAATAAGATTAAATCAAAATAAACACAAAATAATATATGTTTTACAATATTTTAGAAAATATATGTTATTATCTTCATAGTAGTATAAACTAAATAAACTAATATTAAAATAAACTTAATTTTAATGTTATGGGTAATTTAGTTATTTGATGTTAGGGTAACTCAGTACTCAACCACGTTAAAATTAAACCTGATGTTGACACGTAAGCTTTTTAATAAAATCACTTCTGTAATAATATATAAGATTGGCCTTGGCAACATATATATTTTGTAACTTTTTATTCTAATAATTTTTGATTAAGATAATTAAGGGTTTTCAGTAATGTTTATGCTTAAACAAAAATCATGGAAAAATAAATTATTTAATACGATTTAGTAAATGAATATAAACGATACTAGTGATTTATTTGCGTAGAACTAAACTTTTTTTTTCGATATCGAATTAACTATTTTTTGGTAATTTTTCGATGAATGATCTGTCCTTTTGGGGTTGAATGTTTTCATATTTATACATCTTTTTACGTTTTCTTTTTTTCTTTTATATTTGTTTGTCTCAAAACTGAAATCCTTCCTTTCAAAATCAACAACTAGATCTCTTTTTGCCACCAAATCGACGATTCCCCTTGTTTGCGTGTATTTATAAAATGCGTGGGTTAGTGGGTTATTGGCAATCCCGCGGAACCTGATTCTTCGAACTCGAATCGTGATTCTGGTGATGTATTCGGTTCTTTATTTCCTCGTCATCACATAAATTAGGAGCTTCGTGTTTTCTCCATATTTTTCTCGTTTAATCCTTGCCTTTAGAATTGTTTTTGTTGTTTTTTTGGGTCTGGGAGAGTTGTTATTTGTATGATGCTACTTTGCCTTTTTGAAATGGATTAGTTTGGTCGCGATCATTTTTGTTCATTTGCTAGATAGCTAGATGCGGGATCCGTCCATTTTTGACTGCCCAAGTTTAGGCCTTTTTACTTTACTTTTTTTTTTGTGGCTTCTTTGCATGTTTAATGTGATCTTTTGTTTTTCGGCCTTTATCCTCGTACATGGGCATTTTTTGCCCATAATTTGTATTTAATTTAATTGTGTGATACCTCAGTTTCTTAGCGAGAACGTAGGCGTCGCTTCATTCATTCCTCGAAATTAGCATCTGTTTTGACGGTTTGGATTTTTATTCAATTTTATTTCTTTCGACGGTTCAAAGTGTGAGAGACTCTGAAGGGTTTTTTCCTTTACTAAATTTCTCTCTGCTACAAAGGTTCTAGTGATTTCGTTCAAGGTATCTTTCTTTCTTTTCTTCCATCTCCGAGAATCTATTTCCGCCTTAATTTTTGGGTTCAATTTTTATGATCATTCTGAGAATGAATCCACTAGCTTGAGATCTTTTTCTGCTAGTTCCTCATCTTTGGGGAAGTTGTATCTCTCTTTTCCTTTCTATGAAAGTCTTTATTTTACCTTTAGTAAAGTCTTTGTTATTTTTTGTCATGCTATTCCAATTGTTAAGGAAACTTCTTCTTCTTCTTCCCTCAAGCGGCCTCTGCCAGAGCAAGGGTTCCGAGAGGTGTGGAGGAAGTGGGAGGTTCTCACTTCAAATTAATTTTTACAAACGAATCTTTGGACCGGTGGCAACGAGAATTAGGGATGTTGTCCGTCGCCCTGGAGGCTCCGGGGGACAAATCTCTAGAAGGCGTTCCTGAGGGTTACGTTTGCGATTATAGTATCTTTTTTGAGAAGTGTTCTCTCTTCTTTCATCTTCTGCTTATTTTGGTCAAATTTCTAGCCAAGTTGTTTCTCCTTTTATCTTAGATTTGTCCTTCTTTCGTTTGTGCTGTTTTGGGTTTATATGTTCGTGCTGTCGAAAAGGGGGTATCTTTCTCTTTTGACAATCTTCTCTCTCTTTACACTATCAAGCGCTTGGGCTGCTTCCTTTACCTGTCGTATAGGAAACCTGACCTAAAGCTTATCAAAGGTTTTCCTGATAGGGATCCTATTTGGAAGCAACATCAATTTTTCTTTATAATATCTTAGAGGACTATTGGCGATTCTCCCCCTTAGACTCTTTTAAAAAAATTGCGGGATAGCTCTGATTAGGATTGAGTTTTCTTAAGTTGTGTTTTTCTCCTTTTATGTTTCTCATTTTGCTTTCCCCTTTTCTTTTGTCAGCTCGCTTCGATTTTCCTTCTGTTGGGAATCTAGGGAGTTTTTGCTGCATTGTTTAAAAAGGGTGATTGCTCTGGGACTCCTTTACACCTTTTCACGTGAGGAAATCCTTGGCCGATGATTAGGGTCGATATCTCATAGTTTGTAATCTAGCTCCTTAATCTGCTGTTCCCATTCCTTTCGAAGCTGGTTTTGGTAAGTACTTTGCTTTTAATGATTTCTTTGGTGCGATCCTTGCCTGTCTGATATTGTATTATTTGTAGGTTCATTTTATGAAACCATCAGTGAGGTTCCGTTGTGCCATTGGGAGCTACGTTCTAAACGCTCTCGCGATATGCCTCATTTTCCTGTGAGAGAAAAGATGTGGAGGACGCACCTACTTCTTCCAGGTCTCCTCAAGACAACATGCCTCTTCTTCTTGAGATCGGGGACCAATCCTTTAGTTTCTTTTGCTTACCAAATCGTGCTTGTATCGCAGATAATCTTGGTAACACGCCTATCGATGGGGCATGTAACTGATATGCATCATTATTAGCTAGTTATTCCTTCATATTTTGATCCAATTTTGCATCATTTAGGAACCACATTCGTCCACTTTAGTATAGGTTTTCACACATTTTGCATTTTAGAGTTTTAGATAGATCGAGTTGCATATTTTCTTGTTTTGAGTCATTTCAGGTGATTTGAAAGCTTAACACGAAGGCTTGAAGCTTAGGCCGTGGAGCATGCATGAAATGGGGTTGAAAAAGATCAAGGAAGGTCAAGACATGAAGCCTTGGCCGCGACCCGAGAGGAAAATGACAAACTGGCTGTGACCAACACAGCCCACAGCCATACCCGAGGCCACCCAGCTCTTGACCAACACCGTCCGTAGCCACGTCCAAACCTTATCCTGTGGACGACGTAAGTTGTCCGCGACCAAGCTACTTGATGGCTTACCCAATGTGATTAAAGATGATGATAAATAAAAACTTTCCTGTGAATGGAATTGGATGAAATTTGGACAAAAGATAGCCACAAGAGTCAAGTTTCATTTGGAGGTGGTTTTAAGGAATTTGGACGAGCGGTTAGAAAGATACGACCAATTTACTCAACATATGTCATTCGACCGCGACCACTGTGACCCGACGGGCTGTCTGATTTTTAAGTTTCTAGTTTCACCCATCTCGACCAACACTACCCAACACCTTACCGAGAACCTAATAAAATCACACACATTTGGCACCTTTTGATTGGTTTGACCTGGTTTGTCCTGGATCAACCTGGATCAACTCTTTTTGGGTTTTTGTTTGGGCTTGTTGCCCTAATTTTAAGTCTATAAATACTATAAACAAAATGAGCCACTTGGAGGTTATGCCATTTTTGTTTTTAACTTAATTTTCTTCAAGTTTTTGCCTTGTGTTCTTGAGAGAAAGAGAGGATTGTTTGAGACTCAAGGGGAAGATGATCTTAGGATCATCTTCACATATATTTAAGTTTTCAATTTCCTCTCTAATCTCTTCTCTAATTATGTTATTGCTTTTACTTGCTTCATTTTGTTGGTTTTGCTTTTCATTTGGAATGTTAGATTAGTGATTGTTAGGTTGATGGTTAGGTGCTAGGAAAATCGTCGCCTGAGAGGTGTTCGATCAAATTCCCGAAAGACTCTTTTGTTGGATTTTCTTCCATAGGAGAGATGATGATTTGGAGATTAGTGGTCTTAGTGAGCTTGTTTGTTAATGCTTCTTAGACTTTGGATTGGTAAATGAGAGTTTAGCTTGGTTCATAGTCTAAGATAGAGGTTAATGCCATGAGAGTGGGTTAATCTAGGTGATATGTGACTCATGCCCTAGGATGGTTCTTAACTAGACCTATTGCATCATGATTTAATTGTCTTTCTCATTGATCAATGCCTTGCCATTAGCCTATTATTAGTTTGTTTCTTGTTTTTTGTCTAGTGTGTTTGTCATTTTCGTTGGTGTTTGTTCTTGTGCTTGGATTGATTTTCTGTGCTTTGTTTTTGTCCTAGTAGTCTTTACTTCACCTCTCCTATTGCTATAGCTTAAATCAAAGTTCTCATATTCTTAATGTGTTAATTCTAGATTCTCTTGGGTTCGAACCTCAAGTGCTTTAAAAAGACAAGTTTGTTTAAGCATTTGTTGGTTGTAAATGTAATTGTTTGTTTTTGAGTATGCAAATGCTTAACTATCAATTTGGCGCCGTTGCTGGGGAATCTATGGAATTAGCCATTAGGATTTGAATTAGATTTAAGACTTTAGCTTTTCTTTTGTTTAGTTTGATTGGTTACTTACTTTTTTTCTAGTGTTTTTTCTTTTTGAAGGTGCAATCACATGGAAGAGAGCATAGCTTTGGATTTAGCCTCCATGAGGAAAGCTCATTACGAAGCTCAAGATAGAGAGATGGTTTGGAACCCCACAACCTATCATGGTTTTGAAAGCACATCTACTTATCAAGAGGGACTTCCATATGGAAATTTTATTGGAAAAAACCGATATGAGTATGGTGAGAGGTGTCAATCATGGGACAAGGAGTATGAGTATAAAGAAGTTTATGGTTATGAAGGACCTTACAATTATGAAGACGTTTATGGTTATGAAGGAGCTTATAACTATGAAGAAGCTTATGGTTATGAAGAGGCTTCTCCTTCCCTAATCAATGAAAAAGAAGACGTTCACAACTTGCTGGAGTTGATTTTGGAAGGACAAGAGAGTTATTACAAGACTACTCTAAACAAGATTGATGTCATTGAGGTTGCTTTGGAAATAAACTCAAGGGATTTGGACATTCAAGAGAAGAGTATGTATGAGGGTATGTTGATTGATTTTCATGAAGAAAGCCTTACAAGCACTCCATCCACGTCAACAAGCATTGAAGATCCAAGTAGTTTCACTTTGCCTTGCACCATTGAGAAGAAGAAGCATAAGTACTTGAGTTGGGAAGAAATAGAGGAGATTGTAAAATCTTGAGATGAAGAGAGTAATGAAGCTCAACTCAAGGATTTGGAGACAAGTTCTAGTACTATTGAGGAGTCCAAACAAATTGGTAAGGATAGAATTGAAGATTGCCCTTTGAGTGCAACTACGGGAGGCTTATGTAAAGATGTTTGAAGATTATATTTGGGTACAGGAGTCTTCAATACTTTCTATTTTATTTTCTCCATCATATTTTTGACTTTTTATTTTTCAGTCGGCGCTATCTATGAACAAGTACACATCTCTTGTTGAGAAGCTGGGCCTTGTGCTTGCGTCTAAGCTCGTCTTGAGGCTACTCAAGCAGAGTTGGTGGCAGCTAAGGAGTCTCTGCGTGGTATGGAGTCAAAATTTGATGACCTAGAGGAGTCTTTGCGGTCCGCTGAAGTTGATAGATGGTCCCATGCCGTTAGGAATAGAGAAATTGTTGCGGTGGTTGCACGGAAGGATGCGTCATTACTTGAACGTTTCACATTTTTCCGGGCCAAGATGGACCACATGTTGCTGACAGACGAGTGTGAGTCCTGACTTCACCAGTACCTCGAATTGATCAAGCCTTGAACGTAGTTTGATATACTATATTCATATTTTATGTAGTTCTAGCGTATTTTTTCCCTTTCTCTTTAGGGTTAGTATTTCCTCAAGTGGACTGCATTCTAAGCGTTGAGTACAGATGTTTTAGTCTCAGGCTCCTCTAATCTTTATACTCCATTTCGAATGACCTTTATCACGTGGTAGGGGCCTTCTTAGTTTGCTTTGAGTTTTCCAACATTGAGTTCCCTTATATTGTCGAAGACTATTTTGAGCACGAGTTATCTAGAAACTTGTATCGAGAAAATACATTTTTCGGTCTCACAGTGGGCACCAAATTGTTTATACTTAACAAACAATCATGGGAAATAAACTGTTTGATACGATTTAGCTAATAAATACAAAGGATTCTAGTGATTTATTTGCCTAGAGCCGAACTTTTTCTTGATCTTGGACTAACTATTTTGTGGTGATTTCTCGGCTGAATGATCTGTCCTTTTGGGGTTGAATGCCTTCGTACTTATTCATCTTGTCTTTCCTCATATTTTTGGGGATATCCCTGATTTCTTCATCATCTCCGGATTGATCGAGTTTTATGTCAATATTATTATCCTGATCAATCTCCTCAATTTGTCGAGATTTTATTTTCTTATTTGATCAGTGCGTTGATCCCTCTGAATCTTGACTATAATCTTTCCTCCTACTTGTAGATGTGCTGGGTGAGTCCGCTATTCGTTCCTGACTTGTTATATGGGCTTTTTCCTATATATTAAGACTTATTTTGGATTTGTCCCTTATTTGCTTAGTGAGTGTCGACATTTTTAGGCCTAACTATTAACATGTATGTTTATATTTAATAATGCAATGCAATTCAATGTTTGTGCGGTTTTCATGTTTTAAAGATTATTGTATATGTATATTTGTGTATATTATAAAATAGGTATAATATGAATAATTTATCTAAAATTCACAATATTGGTGTAAGCTTTTTTTTCATCTGAAACTGAAATGTATTTGGATTAGAATTACAGCATAGGGAGACCAACAATGGACTTTAAAGAGAACAACAGATGCAATCGATCTTACAACATAAAGAGGATGATTTGTATGAAAACCTATTGATAAAACCAAAACCTACGGATGAAGACGAGGATATCACCTAAAGAGTTCCCGAACGACATTTCAATAACGGGATTCCTACCAAAGACGAAGACTTGATATACCAAGACTGGCTTCCTCTCGTAAAAGATGAGTCTCACCGAAGATATTGTTAAAGCCAAAAAGACCTCCTGAGCTAGGTACAGAAACCAAACTCCAAATGGGAAGACTAGAGTCAATGACGCACGTCCCAAAAAAATTAGAGGTAGATAAATCCGAAGAACCAAAGTGGAAAAGACCACAAACTAAGCTCCATCCAACCCTAGCTAAGGAAACTAAAGGTGGAGGAGAAACAAAATCAAACCCGCAACAGAAAATACACCCTAGGTTTGAAAACTAAAGAACGACTCTGAGACTTAAAACGAAGGAGGAGGAGACTTGAAATGAGCACTAACCCACCAAAGACCAAGTGGCCGGAAGGAATAGCTACGGAGGCCGACGGAGATCCACCCCTGAAACTTAACACAAGATCTGAAGAAAACTAAAGCCAGAGCCTCAAAGAAGCTCCAACCAGTTTGAGAACCACCAGATCCACGCCACCATCGATACCGGGGCGAGCTCCAACAATGATGACATCACCAGCGGAACTTGATTTCAGGTCCTTCCCTTCACTTCACCAACGATCTCGGGCGCAAAGGAGAAGTAGAAGCTATAGTGCCATGTCGGCGAGGTCTAGGGAGGGACGCCGGTGCTGTTTGAGCCACTGGCGGCCGAGCAGTTGGCCGATTGTAGTGTCACCGGCAAAGTAAAAGCGAAGAAGACAGTCACACTTCTTTGTCTCTCACGAGAGAGAAAAAAAACAATATTAGGGTAAGTTATTTCTTGATTTCCATAATAATTGACGTAAGGGAGGTAATAATAAAGTTATGTCGAGATTATGATGTGATTGCATATTTTGATTACGTAGAACCAGTGTTCAAAAAAACGCTAGGCGTTAGGCGAGCGGTGATTTACCGCCTAGCGCCTGGAAAGCTTAATCGAGGGCTAGACGATTCTAGGCGGTTTAGATGGTTTTTGAATAAATTATTATTATATATGATAAATTAACTATATATAGTATAAATATAACAAATACTATGAATATTTACAATTAATCTTTAGAAAAACATATAATCATTTAATTTTTTAAAAAATTTTAAAGTTAAAATAAAAAAAGAAATTATTCTTTTTTATCATATATATTTTATTAAATTTTTATTTTTTTAAATATAGCCGCCTAAGCTGTCTAATTACCGTTTCAACCGCCTAATTACCGTTTTAACAATTTTGATATAGTAACCGTCTAATCTATCCGATTTCACTAAACTCTAATAAGATAGCATCCGCCTAGCGCCTAGGCAATAGGCTAAGCCGATTTTTCGAACATTACGTGAAACATACAAGTTATTTTATCGCCTAGGCCAATTTTTCGAACACTACATAGAACACACCAGTTATTTCGATAACTGATTTCATCGATATTAGTGGTTGCAAATAGTAAGATCGGTTTTTAAAAAAAATCGATAGCAATCTCAACCAACTAGCTTAGTTTAGCTGCTACTAGTTAATGTTGAAGTGTAGATGATAGATAGATAAGACTATTTCAAGCTGCTTTTTTAAAAAAGAAGATTTATCGTTGATCCTTTATTATGAATTTAGTGTGGTAACTTGAAACTTAATGAGTAAAACCAGATTTCTAAATTTAGTTTTTTATGTGGTATTTAATTTAGTGACAAATGATAAGTTTATTAAAAACAAAAGATAGAGTTCTACGGGTTTATGTTATATAGAAATTTAGTTTATAAGTCGGTTAACTATCACCTAATATTAAAAAAAAAGTTTCTGTGTTGCTTTTTAAAAATTAAATAATTAATATACTACTGAAAATGTAGAGTCGAAGAAATCGCGTGGATGCTAGCTGCAAAGCCGACCTTTTAACGGTTGACTTTGATTTATCTGGAAAAAAATTACGAAAAATATAATTATGTCGACACTTATAGATACACGTCTCTCAAAATTTGATATTTTAATAAAAATGTTATAAGTTATTATTAAGGTCATTGTATGGGTATCATTTTTTCATTAATAGTGACGTGGCTACTAGTAGCTACTCTACTAGAACCATCGGACTTTATTTATAGGTATATATCATCATGATATCATCTAATATGTATCCGTATAAATATTCTAAAATTTCTTTGTGAAAATGATATATTATATAGTGTAGAGATCCGTACGTGGATTGTATGATAAACCATAAACATCATTCAAGATGTAGGTTAGGTAAGGTACGTAGTCACATTGGACTGATTACTTCGTCTCATCCTATATATTACCACAATTGTTAAAGTACTTACAATCTTTTTAAATTGTCATATGTCGTCTTTGGTTACAGAAATATATCACATATAAATTATTATATGTGCGCACGTATGACGTATTTATCTTTTATATAGTCATATAATATTGACCTTTATGAAATTGTAAAGAAATTACAAACATGCAAACTTTTGAAAGTGCATACACGGAAATTACATTAAGAAAAGAAAAGTGAAGGAATATAATAATTCACCAAGATAAAAGCCAACATTGTTTAGAATTTTGGAATTTGGTCTCTTTTTTTTGTTATATAAGATCTCTATTATAATAAACCTGTAACAATAAGATTTTCTATATCTTTGTAATAATAAAAAGTAATATTTTATTTTTTGATAAAATTTGATTGAGATTTTTAACTGATTATTATTATCTATATAATATTATTAGTTTGTTTTAATTTAAATATACAAAGATTTGTTTTATTAAATATCTCTTATATAATATAACTGTAAAATTAATTGATTTTTATCTTTTATAATAATAAAAAATAATTATTTATCTCATGATAAAACTTTTTAACTAATAATAATATTATTATTATTATTATCTTATGTACATAATTATTAGTTTGTTTTAATATTAATATATAAAGATATAATAATCAAATATAATAAAAATCAACTATATAATAAAACGGAGCTATATTATGATATAAATTATAGACATTTTTACATAAAAATCTCATATATGATAAAATCTTAATATTAACTTAAACACTGTGTTATATTACTCCGTTTTGGTTTAGGAAGTATTGTAACAAATTGTTACTAGGAAAACATTATGATAAAGTAAAATTATAATCACATAATATTTTAGTATATTTTAAAATAATGTAGGAAGAATATTTGTGATAACTTTCAAGCTGTGACTCATATAATAAGTAATAATTTAATTCATTTTTAGTTTATTTTCTTAACTTAATTTTTTTTTGAATTTAAACTCTTTCAAAATTGTTTGATTTAATACTATTTCAAATGTAGTTGAGATACAAACACTAACATATATTTCATAGTTATCATAATCTTTAATAAATCTTATTCCTATTTGAATATTACGTTATTTTCTATATATATATATATATATATATATATCTAAAATAATAAAAACGTAACATTCACTTAAATACTGTGTTATATTAATCCATTTTGGTTTATGAATTATTGTAACAAAATTATTACCAAGAAAAAACTATGATAAAATAAAATTATAATCACATGATATCTTTTAATTTATTTTGAGATAGTACAAAAAGGATATTTGAGATAATATTCAATTACATATAATAAATAAAACTAAAATTACTATCTATATAACAAAATAAACAAACAAAATATTTTCGGCCAGATGATATAGTCAAAAAACTAAGAAATCTTATTGACTTGAAAAATTCATGTAAAACAATTATATGATTTATAAGATTCTTTGACCAATGATTTATAAGAAGATTTCTTCAAATAATTGTAGTTTGTATTTTGTTTTCTTTTTCTATTCTAATATGTATTAAAAATCCTCTATATAATATAAATTTTAGAAATCATATGTTGATTATGTCTTCTATATCATTAGTTCTTTTTTAATATTCAGATTCCGAAAATGTTAAAGTCATATTTCGTTAGAGTACAAACAAAAAATTATCAATCTATTACGAATACGGATACGGTAAAATACTATAAGTTATAAATTTATTAAATCCCCTAAAATAAATATAAATTCTAAAATTAAAATCAAACCATGTAATATGAAAAATACAAACAAAAAATACTAAAATGACCTCACATAATAATATAATATGCATTTTTAAAAAATTTAAATGTTAATACAAATGAATATATTATGTAGATACTTGATAATATATAATAATGATAAAAATTATTACGGGTTTAATACCCTAAATGAACGTGAGTCTTATAAAATAAATAAATACAGATCTAAAAACCTAAATGACACAAGTTAAAAAAGTTTATATATGAAAATGTAATGCATTCTAAAACTCTAAAATGCAAAATGTGTGAAAACCTATACTAAAGTGGATGAATGTGGTTCCTAAATGATGAAAAAACGATCAAAATATGAGTGAATAACAAGCTAAAAATGATTCATATCAATATAGAGCTATATTAGGTACTTTGGAGCAGCTAAGGATGGAAACATGATGAACTCCAACGATGAACTCGACCAAACAAGTCGAGTTGGAACCCACAAGATTGAGCTGAAGGCAACTCGAAGGTGTAACTCGAGACAGACCATCGAGTTGGATGATTTTAGATATCAAAATATGGATTTGACCCATGAGCTCGACAAGACAAGCTGGAGTTGCGATTAAAGTGAAGACACACCAGGACTCGAAACCTCAACTCGACCTACCTGGTTCGAGTTGAGTTGCTAAATATCCTTCTTGTTAATTTTTTGTCCGCATTAACTTTATTAGGGCTTTTGTTGTTGGGCTATAAATACCTATTTTTGCCACAAACAAGAGACCCACGTTTTATTTCTAGATTTGGCAAAGTTTAAGATAATTTTTCTCTCAGTTTTCATGTGTTAAATGCTTGATTTGATGATAATCAATTGAGTTTCTTATTTTGATTCTTTACATTTATTGTTCATCTTTCATTTATCTTTCTTGTTATGTTCTTTATTTTAAGTTTTTGGTTTATGCATTTCATGATTATTAGTGAGTAATTCCATTAGGGTTAGTGAGGAGATGGGCTAGATCTTTGTAGATCTAAGGATTTTATCACTTGTTTAAGCTCTTTCGTGTTTAGATCTCTCTAATGTAAAGGTGTTTTACGCTTATTTCATCTTGATCACATAAAAACTGATCTTTGCGTTGTGTTTGTGAAAATGCTTGATAGAACCTAAAATGGAATTTGCTTCTCTAACCTAAGGAATTAGTTGTCTAGAGTGTTTATTAGGCTATTTAGACTGTTCATGCATTCTTTACTGTAGATCACCATAAGAGTAGGTTAGGTTGCAGCTTAAGAAGAGGATTAGTTTCCATGAGAATGATTCAGGTTGCTTTTAAGTCCATTGCCTAGAGGTCACCTAAATAAGTTGTGAACAAGTGATTGGTCCTTAGCTAAGCATTGATCGATTATCCCAGCTCCTCATGAACTCATCTTCATCATTTTTATTGTCATGGTGCTTTGTTGCTGTTAATTTTCGTTATTGCTATTTCCATTCATTGCTCTATTTATGTTTGCTTCAATTTCGATTTGCTTGCTTATCAATTACCTGATTATGCTTAGATTAGAATAGCTTAACATACCTTTAGTGCTAGAATCTCACTTTTGGTTTGATACCTTAATACTACAAGGATTTGATAAATTGGTGGCAAAAAGCATGTTATCAAATTGGCGCCGTTGTAAAATTAAGTGTTTTGTTTGCTACATTTTGGGTCTTAAGCTTTATAAAACCAAGTGATTGTTACTTTTGTTTATTACAGGTGCTTCTGACTTGTTTCCTCTGTTTTTGATGTGTTTCAGGCCAACTCGAACTGCAAGCTTGACAGGTTCAGTTCGAGTTACACCTTCACAGAATATACTTCAACCTACTCGAACTGTAAGATCGCTCAACATTGCTCGAATTGACCTTCAATTCTCTGGGTTGCAGTTCTGTGTTTTGCTGGTATAGTTTAAAGGTTATTTGCTTGGTTCAGTCGCAATGGAGAACACCACACAGCACCACAGGATCATTCCTCCTGCCGCCATGGGATAGTTCAGAGGTTAAAATGACGTACCAGCTATGATGCATGGCTCTCATGCCCGTACACCACGCCACATTGGGGCAGTAGATGCTCTAAAACATCCATACATAGCGCCACATGATTATTCCTCCTGCCGTCCCAAATAACAATTTTGAAATCAAGAGTAGCATAATTTCAATGGTTTAAAACCGCATGTTACATGGTTTACCTACTAAAGATCCTTTAGATCACTTGGATGAGTTTGAGAGACTTTGTGAGTTGATGAAAATCAATGGAGTAAGTGAAGATGCATTCAAGCTCCAGTTGTTTCCCTTCTCCCTCGCATACAAGGCTCACACGTGGGAAAAACACTTACCATAGGGAACAATTACCACTTGGGAAAAACGCTAAACATCCTTTCTTGGAAAATTATTCTCTACATCTCGAACAGCGAATTTACGCATTGCCAGCCCTGGTTTTGTGCAACCAGCTTCTAAAACTTTCTCTAAAGTTTGGGAACGCTTCAAGACGTATCAGACATAATGTCCTCATCATGGTTACACAAATCAATCGTTGCTCAGTACTTTCCTTCGCAGCATACTCCCTAAGTTCTGCCTGCTATTAGACACGACAAGCAATGATAATTTTCTAACTATGAATGTTGATGATGGCTGGGAACTTGTTGAGAACCTTGCACATGCAGACGGCTAATGTGGAGACGATTATGACCGCCCAGTTCGGGAGATGCTTAGTTGGATTCACAAAGCAAGAAGGTGATCAAGCTGCTTAATGATAAATTGGACATGCACATTTAGTGTCTGAGGATGAACAATTCGAATATGCAGTGGATGATCTATTCGAAGAGGCTTGCTTTATGTAGAAACATGGAGATGGTTACACGCAGTACAACAACTACAAGCAGAACACCAACCCTAACCGTACTACCCAGGTTACAAACTCACAAGACATGATCATCCCACTAAGCCCCAACCAATCCCAGCCCCTACCTATGTACCTTTACAACCTACTCCACAACCTTCATACGTCTTCACACTACTTGAGGAGATACTTTAGGGTCAGAAATCATAAGTTACCGAATTGACCCAGAAGTTCAGTGCGGTGCACACTAGGATATATGTCTCCCATAATGATCTGAAGAGCAAGCTTGAAGCACTAAATGGTAGGCTTACATGTGTTGAGAGTTAACAAGCTTCTACATCAGCTGCGAGAAATACAAGGAAAGGCATACGATATCCAAAACAGCACCATGCCAATGTCCTCACATTGAGAAGTGTTCATGAGCTGATTATTTGTACTGAAGATGTAAGTGATACTCAGGACTGTATAATTCAAGAAGGGGAGGATAGCTTAAGCCAGGAAAAAGCCGAAAAAGCAACTCGAGAGGCTAAACTCGAAATACCAACTCGTAGTGCATGTCGTCGAGTTCAGCCTCCTCTGTAGAAATCTTCTTCTGAGCACCTTGATGAGTGCTAATTTGTTAAGCAAACCCAATTAAAAATACAACAAACACACTATAACTATGTAATTGTGAGCACTTGAGGTTCGAATCCACAAGGAACCTAGAATTGGCAACAATAGGACTAAGAGAATCCTAGATTAAACTAGAGAGATCAATAGAGAATAATTGAAATAAAAACAAGAACCAAAAACAAACATAAACAAAACATAAACCAAGCAACAAGCATAAACTAAATGAAATCAACTTAAACCAAGCAAGCAATAAGCAAAACAATCAAACAAAGCAACACGCAAATATCAAGATTAAAAGCTGAATGGCTCATGGAAATGACAATCAATTGTGGGAAAGGAAATTGAACAAAGATGCAAAAAGGTTCCACTAATGCACAGCCTAGGCCATGAGACAAAAATGCGTGAACCCTATTCTAAGCAATGAACAAAGCTAAACTCTCATTTCACAATTCAAAGCTTAAAATGCATTATGAAAAAGCTGACTAATACCACTAATCTCCTAGACATCATCTCTCAAAGGCCTAGGAAGAATAGATCTAAAATAGGCCATTTGGGAATTACATTGAACACCTATTGGGCATTAAGATGAATCAAGCATTAAGACCACCTAAATAGAAGGAAACTAACAACCTAAGCATCAATGAACAATAACCCAACCCTAAATCTAGTTAAATCCTAAAACCATTCTAGCTAACTACTCACACATCGTAAGATTGAAAATCAAAGCAATAGATAAGATGAACGTGATGAAAAGCATATGAGATTAAACAAAGAGATTCTTCAATTGGTTAAAGAAATGACTCTAGAAAGAATCATCCAAATAGATGTCAAAGTTTCTCTCAAATCTCTCTCAAGAGTACTTACATGCTAAGTAAAGAAACTTAAAAAAATTAAGAACTTAAGATGTAAAAGTGGCTCAGCTTAGTTTAATGATCTGATTCCTTGTATTTATACCCCAAGGATTAGGGTTAAAAACATAAAAGGATAAACCAGGTTGACCCGGGATAAACTAGGTCAAACCATAAAAAGTTCCAAAAGTCTAAATGTTTTTTGTGTGGCATCGAGTGGTCTGGTCGACGGATTGGTCGAGGCCAAGTCAATCCGCAAAAGGGCATCAGACGGGTCGCATCATGGAGACGGTCAAGGCAAGGTCGCGGGTGGCTTCGGACGGATGTGTCCCTCAACTATATAGTCGAGGTGAATTTATGGGTGGACGGACGGATGCATCGGACATGTCCCTCGATCGTATGGTCGAGGTGAGGTCGCGAGACTTTGGACATCTCGGGTAGACCGTGACCTTCGACAATGCGTTCGAGGTCAGTTGATGCATCAATTTTAGCTAGTTCTTCATGCATATTTTGATCCATTTTTGCATCATTTAGGAACCACATTCATCCACTTTAGTATATGTTTTCACACATTTTGCATTTTAGAGTTTTAGATAGATCGAGTCGCATATTTTCTTGTTTTGAGTCCTTTTAGGTGATTAGAGACTTGAACAATGAGGCTTGGAGCTTATAGGATGGAACATGCTTGGAATAGGGTTGAAAAGGATCAAGGAAGGTCAAGAATTGAAGCCGCAGCCTAATGAGAAAATGCCAAACCGGCTGCTGCTAGATCATCCGATGCCTTGGCCGTGACCAACACTCTCCGCGGCCAGACTATCCAATGCTCTATCTGCGGCCTGCCAACTCTCGACTAGTATGCCTACCAAACCTTACCATACGGACCAGACTACAGTCCGCTACTAGATCACCCAATGGGTTGTCCGACGGTTCATCTCAGCTGAGCCACTTCTCGACTAACCTGCCTAACACCTTATCCGAACACCTGCTCAAAAAAGGACATTTAGCAATTTTTGATTGATTTGACCTGGCTTGTACCAGGTCAACCCGGATCCACTTCTTTTGGGGCCTTTTGGGCTTGTTGCCATAGATTTCAGGCTATATATAACTTTATTTTGTAAGCAACAAACATCCAATAACTCACCTCTTTTTCTTATTTTCGATCTAGAATAGGTTTTAGAGAAGTTCTTAGTGTTCTTGAGAGAATAAGAGAGGATTGTTGAAACCCAAGGGGAAGATGATCTTAGGATTCATTTCCATTATATTCTTCTTATTTCATTATGTTTATGATTTGTTTCATTTCATTTTGCTTCTTTGTTCTTCAATTTGGAATGTTAGAGTAGTGAATGTTGGGTTGATGGTTTAGGTAGATCTTGAGTTTTGATGGTTGAATCTTGGGTTAGGTTGATAGATCTTGTAATCCCTTCACTTAGAGTGTGCTTAATGCCTGATTTGAGCTGGCCATTTGAATATAGATGCTAGGAAGATCATCGCCTAATAGGTGTTCAATGAAATTCTCGAAAGAGTCTTTTGTGGGCCTTTATTCCATAGCCTTTGAGAGATGATGCTTTGGGGATTAGTGGTCTTAGTGAGCTTATTTGTAATGCTTCTTAGAGTTAGGATTAGCAAATGAGAGTTTTGTTTGGTTTATAGTCTAAGATAGAGGTTAATGCCATGAGAGTGAGTTAATCCAGGTGATATTTGACTAATGCCCTAGGATTGTTCTTAATTAGACCTTTTGCATCTTGATTTGATTGTCACTCTCATTGATCAATTGCCTATCCGTTAGCCTAATGTTAGTTTGTTCTTGTGCTTTGTTCATTGTGTTTATCATTTCCTTTATGTTTGTTCTTGCTTGAGTGGTTTTGCTTTGTGTTATTGTTAGTAGTCTTTTAATTCCAATCACCTTACCTATTGCTATAGCTTAGATCAAAGTTCACATAGTCCTAATGTGTTGATTCTAGATTCTCTTGGGTTTGAACCTCAAGTGCTTTACAATGACATGTTTGTGAAGCGTTTATTGATTATAAATTTTAATTGATTGTTTTGCACACCATAAATGCCTATACATCATTAGTTTGTGGGCGTCTTCTTCGAGTCACCGGATGCGGCCCTCGACCATTGATATGCATCACTTTTAGCTAGTTATTCGTGCATATTTTGATCCATTTTGCATCATTAGGAAACACATTCATCCACTTTAGTATAGGTTTTCACACATTTTGCATTTTAGAGATTTAGATAGATCGAGTCGCGTGTTTTCTTCTTTTAAGTCATTTTAGGTGATTTGGGAGCTTAACATGGGGGATTGGAGCTCATGGGATGAAACACTCATGCTTTTGGGTTGAAAAAGACCAAGAAGAATGAAGAATGGAAGCTTTGGTTCAACCGTTGGATAGCTACCCGAGGCTCCTACCCCATGCACTTGAAGATGGTGGTCGATAAAGAACTTTCTATGAATAGAATTGGCTGAAATTTGGACACAAGATAGCCACAAACGTCAGCTTTCATTAGATGGTTGTTTGAAAGCATTTGGACAAGTGGTTAGAATGATATGATGAATTTACTCAACATATGTCATTCACTCACGAACCAGCCTCGCGATCAGCTACCCAACGATTAGCAAACCAGCAGAATGAATCTCTCGACCAGTTCACCACCTGCTAGCCCAAAACCCAGCAAACCACACTTGACACTTGGAAAATTTTTAATGGTATGATCCGGTTTGTCCCGGGTCAGCCCAAATCCATTTCTTTAGGGCTTTTGGGCTTGTTGCCCTATTTTTAAGACTATAAATACTAGAGTATGAAGAGAAACAAAAAAACAACTTACCTCTTCGTCTCATTTTCGATTTAGAATTTGTTTTCAGAGAGTTTTTAGTGTGTTCTTGAGAGAGAAAGAGAATTGTTAGAGAGTTCTTAATGTGTTCCTAAGAGAGAAAGAAAATTGTTGGAGACCCAAAGGAAAGATGATCTTAGGATCATCTTCACCCATCTATTGAGTTTTCTTATTACTTTCTCTTTTCCAATTTCATTATGTTTATACTTTTAATTACTTCATTTTACTTGTTTTGTTTTTTATTTGGAATGATTGAGTAGTGATTGTTAGGTTAATGGTTAGGTAGATCTATGAGTTTTGATGGTTGAATCTTGTGCATAGGTGCTAGGTCTTGTGATTCCTTCACTTAGAGTGGGTTTAATGCTAGATTTGAGTTGGTCATTCAAAGATAGAAGCTAGGAATTTCGTCGCCCGAGAGGTGTTCGATAAAATTTCCGAGAGACTCTTTTGTGGGCTTTTCTTCCATAACCTTTGAGAGATGATGCTGTGGGGCTTAGTGGTATTAGTGAGCTACAGTTTAATGTATTTTAGGCTTTGGATTGGACAAATGAGGGTTTAGTTCAATCAATTGCTTAGAATAGAGGTTAATGCCATGAGAGTGGGTTAGTCCAGCTGATATGTGACTCATGTCCTAGGATGGTTCTTAATTAGACCTATTCCATCTTGATTTGATTGTCTATCTCGTTAATCAATTGCCTAATCATTTGTTAGTGTTTATTGTGCTTTTGTGTTTGTTCTTGTTTCTTGTTTGATTTGGTTTGCATTGCTCTCTTTCATTTGTTAGTAGTCTTTTAGATTCAAATCCTTTTTGATTGCTATAGCTTAGATCTTAATTCTCTTTGTCCTATTGTGTTAATTCTAGATTCTCTTGGGTTCGAACCTCAAGTGCTTTACAATGACAAATTTTTTTTTAAACATTTGTTGATTATAAATGTAATTGATTGTTTTTGAGTATACAAATGCTTAACATTAACCATGTGGTCGAGGCCGCCTCATCCGCGTGATACTATCGACCTAGGCCATCAGTCAAATGGTCGATCTCAAGTCCCAGTTTTCCTTTGTCCATCCTTCTTGATCCAATCCAATCCTCTACTAGCATGCTTAACCCCATAAGCTCAAAAACTCTAAGCTAATTGCTCATTCACCTAAAAGGACTCAAAAACAAGAAAATATGCAAATGCACAACCTAAGGACTCTAATGCATGAATTATACACGATGTGATCTAAAATCATACTAAATGAAAACTATATGAATGAAAATGATACAAAAAATGATGAAAAACATGCTAATATGACATATATCAACTCTCTCAGACTTGCCTTTTGCTTGTCCTCAAGCAAACAAACTACAAGACCAAAGAAGAGGTTTGAAAATACGAAAACAGGAAAGGGAATTTCTTACCTAAAAACAAACAACTCATAAAGCTAAGGTTATAATACACATGTAAACCTCCATCCTCTAAGAGACAACACAATGTACACGTATCACTTAGCATTCAATTCTGAAATTTCCTACACCCTAAACCAATTTCTAGGCTCTTTTGAATTGATTCCCTATGTCTAATGGTGTGGGCTTCTAAAGGGACTTGAAATCAAATGATTCGACTTCTTGAACATAGCGTGGCTTAGATTCGATTAAGCACAATTATCCTTTCTTTTATTTGTTCAAATTAAGCACAAACTCAGGGTCTTTGAATCCACAAGCGATCAATGGTCTGCTTCACGTCCTTTTAAGGATCCACACCAATGAGAGGGTTGCTTCATTTTCTACTCTCTGCTTTCTCAATGAGACACAAAAATGTACGGGTTTACGCATATTCCCCGCTCACTTTAGGCATCATAGAATGAGTCGTATTTGGAAGAATGGTCACCTTTTGTTAATTACCAAGCTAAGCTCAAAGAAGGAAAGCGCTCAATGCATCTCAAAGCCCTAAATCGGCAAAGTAAGTTCAATTAAAGAAATCAATCCAAGTTATTTCAAGACATAGCGTAAGCATAGGAATTCTGGGTGAATAATCTATCAATTTTCTAAGGGGCATAACTTCGACTCAAAGAATTCACAATGGTCACTAACCGATAACCTAACGAGAATTCTCACCTCAAACAAGTAAATTCCCAAATATGAATACGAAAACTATGATGCAAACCTAGATGGTTCTAAAGACTCAATCTTAAATGAATTGTCAATGCAAACTATATGCTTGTTTTTGTGCTTTTTTCGAAACATTTTTATATGCAGAATGCAATGTACAACTAAGACTCAAGAAAATGAAAAACAACACAACTAAAATCAACATTAGCACAGTCTAGGTGAGACTGTAAACACAAGAAAGAGAGACTTCAACAACAAAAGGCAAAAATGCAAAAGAAAAATTAAAACTATGTACAAAGTTGGTGAATTGGTACCTTAACTAGTGAGGGATGGTCCCATATGTCTCATCGACATAGGGATCATGATTGAGCTGTCCAATACAAGCTTTTCGGACTAGAGGATCATCATAACATCGTTCCTCTTTGTAGTACTCACAGCATAAAGTCTCCTCTTTGTCGGATATACGTCCAGGCAACTCCTCCATTGTTGGTAAGTTCCAATAACCCAAAGGAATTGGTTCACATTTGCTTGTTTGAAAGGAGTGAGATGGCTTTGTGAGAGGCTTGTCTTTTGGTTTTGCTCCCTTTAAAGTTGTCACCATTGATATCTTCTCTTTCCCTTTTTCCATTTTAAATCATCAAGTGGATCGGTCTTGAGGTTTTCGTGGCATTGTTCCTTTTCCTAACCATCGACCATACCCATCGAGCCCAAGTTCAATGGCCTTTGATTTTGATCTATGAGGTCACGTCCATTGGGTCGTGGTTCTCGACCAAACTTTAGATGAGTCCTTGTCCTGTGGCTTCACGTCGACCATATATCCTTGACCATCGAGTCGAGTGGTCTTACGATACGGTCGAGTGCTATACTCCTGCGAGTTCCCGTCGTACGAACTTCTCAACCATATGGTCGAGGCTCGTCCCATCCATTAGTATTCATCGACCAAGACCATCAACCAAATGGTTGAGCTTCACCATCCAAATTCCCTCACTTTCTCACTTAACTTCCATTCTTCCTTTCCCACTTATGTCCATTCTCAACCTTACCAAAAACCTCACAAGAGACACACTTAACTCAACAAAATTAAGATAATAAAAGCAATATATACAAAGATACCATTGGGATTGCCTCTCAAGTACGCTTGTTTTGCATCTCAAGCTTAACGTTGTCCACCACTTTTCGGTTTGAGGATCAGAAAGTGGAATCTTCTTTACAATCGCATCCTGAGAGTCAGCGAGGTAGGCTTTGATCCTATGGCCGTTTACTGTGAACTATTCTCTTGAAGTATTTTGAAGTACAACGGCCCCATATGGTATAACTTCTTTTACTTAAAATGGTCCGGACCATCTAGACTTAAGTTTTCACGTGAATAACTTCAATAATGAATTAAACAACAAGACTTTATCCCCTTCCTTGAACTCTCTCTTCACTATCTTCTTATTATGAAAAGCTTTAGCCTTTTCCTTGTAGATTTTTGAATTCTCATAACTATCACGACGAATCTCATATAGTTTTTCCAATGGAATTAAATGCTTTTCAGTAGTTGATTTGATATTGAAGTTCAAAAGATTTGTAGCCAGTTGGCTTTGTAATTAAGTTCCACCGGGATTTGATATTAATATGTTCAATGGTGTAGTACCCAATGGTGTTTTGAAAGCTGTCAGATAAGCTCGTAAGGCATCATCAAACTTCCTAGACCAATCTTTTGGAGTTTTTTGCGCGGTTTTCCTTACGATCTCCTTGATTTGTCTATTAGAAACCTCAACTTGACCCGATGTTTGTGGGTGATATGGAGTCGCCACATTGTGCCTAACACAATACTTATTCTTAAGGCTCTCAAAAAACTTGTTGATAAAGTGACTACCTCCATCATTTATCACTACTCTTGGCACACCAAACCTTGGAAAGATGATTGTCTTGAACAATTTAATCACAACCTTGGCATCATTGGTTTGACTAGCAACAGCTTCAAACCATTTAGACATATAGTCCACATCAACCAAAATATAGAGATTCCCATAAGAGGGAAATGGTCTCATGAAGTCTATACCCCAAACATCAAAGATCCCAACCTCTAAAATGAAATTCTTGAGCATCTCTTGTCACTTCCCAATATTACCTTCACGTTGGCAATCCTCATACTTGGAAATAAACACTTGTGCATCCTTAAACATTGTTAGCCATCAAAAACCAGCTTGCAACACTCTTGTGACCATCTTGAATGTAGCAAGATGCCCTCCATAACTTGAACCGTGGCAATGAAAAAGGATTCTTTGAACTTCTTCTTCCTAAAAATAAGGTCGGTATAGCTTATCCTTGCCTTGTCTATACAAATACTGTTCATCCCAATAGTATTGACTCACTTCCTTGAAGAACTTCTTCTTATCATATTTGTTAAGGTTAATCAGTTCAGCTCCACAAGAAAGATAGTTCACAAAATCCACATACCAAGGAACATCTTCCTTCAATTTTTCTATAGCTGCTATCTCCATTGCCATCACGTTGGTGGCTTTAACTACTTGAATGAATAAAACATGCTCTTCATGAAAAGAGTCATCAATTGGTATCTCATCATCAATGTGCAGTCTTCAAAGATGATCCGCAACTCCATTTTCTATACCCTTCTTGATGAGGCCATCAGCCACAGCCTCCTAATCATGGCGGCAATTCAGGACATTCCAACTGTCCGTCCCGGACCGGAAACCCGAAGCCGGACGAAGGCCGTCCGAGACAAGTTCGTCGAAGCTATCGGGATGCTTCTCGACCTGATTATGCTTATAGCCGAGATGGACATAACCCACCTCGCACTGACACGACCTGCCGAAGAAGAGGTTTCCGACAACAACAACTCGGACAGCTCCATCCCGGCCGCGACCAGAACTGCACGGATTGCAGACGACACTTCGCCAGCCACGGCCTACCCGCCTACTACCCTCGTACCGGCCCAGAGCTCCATCCCGGCCACCACCAGCATCCCGGCCTCGACCAGAACTGCACAGACCGCAACCAGCACTATGCAGGCCGCGACCAGCACATCCCGGATCACGACCGGCACAACGACAACCGCGACCTTCCCGCCTGCAACCCACAGACCGGCCCAGGTACGTATGTACTTTTCGGTTTCCTTATTTGCAGGTACAATCTTGGCCCCACCCCCTTAAGTCCGAGATCAACTTTCCTGTTTCACGTGATCTAGGTATTTAATTGTTTTCGATTTGTTTCCCGTTATGTTAAAAGTGCTGCGTCACTTATTTCCTTTCCCGTTTGATTAGATTTGATTCCGTCATTATTATTGTAATAAATTTGCCCTAGAAGGCCCCCGCCACCGAACCATTATATAAGGTTCCCTTGGCATTGTATTTTTCCAACAAGTTTCTAATAAAGATCACGTTTTCTTATAAACAGTTTTCCGCCACTTTCTTTGAGGATTCGAGACAAGTGACGAGTTCTTCCTTGTGAGGATTCCAAGGAAGGAACAGTTCGAGTATCAAAGGATTCATCACATCCTTTGTGGATCTCACTTCGTAACTTCCGCCCAAAATCCAGTTTTAATCATCTCGGACTCACCAAGGTCGAGACTTTGGATTCATATCCGAAGGTTTCTCATCCGAGGCACCTATCACTTCTTGTCAATGATCTCAACATCAAACTCTTGAAACAATAAGACCCATCTTAACAACCTTAGTTTTGTGTCCTTCTTCTTCATCAAGTACATCAAAGCTGAATGATCGGTGTACACAATCACCATAGATCCAACAAGATAAGGTCGAAATTTCTCAAAAGCAAAGACCACTCTTAGAAACTCCTTCTTGGTTGTTGAGCTTCATCTAGAGTCATACTTGCATAGTTGATGACATGAAGCTTCTTAACTTTCCTTTGTGCAATTATAGCCCCAACTGCATAGTCACTAGCATCACACATAATCTCGAATGGCAAATCCCAATTCGAGATACTTAAACTATAGGTGCACTCACCAAAGCTTCCTTAAGCTGTAAAAAGGTTTTGTTACACTCCTCATCAAAATTAAAGTCGACTTCTTTACACAAGAGGCATGTCAATGGCCTAGCAATCTTCGAGAAGTCCTTGATGAAACGTTGATAAAATCCGACATGACCCAAGAAACTACGAATCCCCCGGACTGTGGTTGGTGGTGCCAAGCTTGCAATAACCTCAATCTTTGCCTTATCAACCTCAATACCCTCACTAGAAATCTGATGCCCAAAAACAATCCCATGTCTTACCACAAAATGGCACTTTTCCCAATTAAGAACCAAGTTGGTGTCCTCACATCGTTGGAAAACCCTGCACAAATTAGAAAAACAAGAGCGAAAACAAGCACCATACACCAAAAAATCATCCATAAATACCTCCATTACTTATTTAATCAAATCAGAGAATATTGACAACATGCACCGTTGAAATGTGGCTGGTGCGTTACATAGTTCAAATGACATCCTCCAGTAAGCGAAGGTACCATAAGGACATATAAAAGTTGTCTTCTCTTGATCATTAGGATGTATAGGTATTTGGAAGAAACCAGAATAACCATGCAAAAAATAATAATACGAATGATCGATAATGGGCAAAGGAAAATGATCTTTTCTAGTGGATGTGTTCAACCTCCTATAATCAGTACATATTCTATGTCATGTTGTAATCCTAGTGGGAATTAACTCATCCTTTTAATTCCTAATAACAGTTACACCACCCTTTTTGGGTACAACGTGAATGGGAGAAACCCATTTGCTATCGGAAATCGGGTAAATTATTCCCGCATCAAGAAGTTTTAGAATCTTCTTCCTAACCACATCTTTCAAATTCGGATTTAACCGTCTTTTTGGCTTAATGGAAGTCCTTGATTCATCTTATAAATGTATTCTATGCACACAAAGAGATTGAGAAATGCCCTTAATATCATATAGTGAATAACCTATGGCTTTTCTAAACCTCTTCAATTCTTTCAATATGAAAAGAGTTTCATCATCACCAAGATTTTCATTGATTATAACCGGGTAAGTAGAGTTTGGTCCAAGAAATGTGTACCTTAGCCCTTTTAACAATGGTTTGAGCTTAAATTTTGGCGTTTTTAGTTCGCTCAATGGGTCATCTTCATTCATACCCTTGCTTTTTAGGCTCATCACTTGACCTTGAAATTGGCTCCAACTCCAAAAGCTTTGTTTCACAAGAAAGCACCTCAACCGAGTCAAGAATGCTCCCATAACCCTTTCTATCCATGCTCAACTCGTTCTTCTTCACGGTTAAGGCAACTTCAAGAGGAGCATCTATACTCGACTTTGCAACCATGTCTCCTTCAAGCATATATATTGTCTTAATCATAAAGCATTGCTTCTCAACATCCAGATTGTCCATGATCCTCTTAATGTCGAAGTTGGCAATAGAATCTCCCAGTTGCAAATTAATCCTTCCCCTTCTATAATCGATGAAAGCACCAGTTGTATCAAGGAATGGTCTTCCAAGAATAAGTGGATAAACCAGTTCTTCATCCATCTCAAGGACCACAAAATCAGTTGTCACATCAAAGTGTTCTACTCTCAAAGGTAGATCCTCAATGATTCCAACCGGTATGCGAACGGAACGATCCGCTAGAGCCATTGAGATATGATATTTTTGAAATGATGTGATACCTATCCTTTTAGAAATCATGAGAAACATCAAATTCACACTAGATCCAAGATCACACAAATAATTAGGAAATCATGAAGATCCAAAAGCACAAGGTAGAGTGAAGCTTCCCCGATCCTCTAACTTCTTCGGCATATATTTCTTGATGATATCACTACATTGGTAACTAAACCATTACCATTCCTTCTTCCATCTTTTGCTTGTTGGTGACCATATCCTTAAAGAATCGAGAGTATGTCGGGTTTGTTTAAATCACATCCAGTAGAGGATCATGACCTGTACACTATCCATGAGTTCCATGAACTTTTCTCTTTGCTTGGCCAAAATTTGTTTCTTGAAACGACCCGGAAAGGGCAACTTTTGCTAATAAGGTGGTGGCACAGACTTCATTGCTTTCTCTAGAAAATCACTTTTTTCTTCAATCCTTTCCTTAATCGGCTTTTTAGACTCTTCAATCACTTTACTTTCCCCTACCAGAACCTCCTCTAACTGCACAACCTTGATTCTTTCTCATTTACCTCCTTATCTTTTTGCTGCCCATCTTCCCTTGGTGAAAGCTCCTTGCCACTCCTAAGAGTAATCGACTTGTAATAAGCTTTTGGGTTAACTTCCAATTTTCTAGGAGGTGTAGAAATCGATTTAGCAATCGATGAAGCAACTTGAGCAATTTGATTATCAAGAGATTTCATATGAGAGTAGATGTCTTCAAACTTTGCTTGAGATTCAGTATGGCTCACATCAACCTTGTGTTCAACGTTATACATCCGTTTAATCAACTCTAGTTGAGCTTTTGCTTGACCCTTAATGATTTGTCTCATCATGTTTCGAATATCTCCAACTTCACTCACTTGAGGTGGTTGATAAATGTTTCTTTTTTTTTGCACCGAATATGTAATCTTGAGTTCGGATGAGAAAAAATTTAAAGGACCTTGAATGGGTACTCCTCCTTTAAAACGCCATGATGTATCTTGAAGTGGTCTAGGTGGATAGTATTGGCCCTGATTGTAGGATCGGTTTTGATAGCCCCCTTGATAGATTCCTTGATAGTTTCCTTGATTTCCCTAATAACTACATTCTTCTTGCACAAAACCACTATCTTCATAGACCAAATCTTGACAACCTTGTTGATCACCACTATCCTCACCAACATATTTCACAGCTTTTTGATTCACAAGAAAGACCTTACTCAACTTGTCGATCTTGTAATTAAGCTTCTTATACCTTTGGTTCTCCAAATCAAAATCCTTTATACTCTTATCATAGTCACCACCATAGCAAGCTTCACTTTGAGCAAGATTCTCAATCAATTGCTCTCCTTGAGTTGCAGTCAAACTTGCAAAAATCCCATAACGTGCTGTGTCCGAAGCTCGCCTATGGTGCTCAAGCGTTTCCCTGTAGAAGATCCCCGATAAAATCTCCTAAGATACCTCATAATGTGGATAGCTCCTTGTGTTTTCAATCTTTCCCATGCTTCATAGATGTTTTCATTACTCTTTTGTTTGAAACTTGAGATGTTGTTTCTAAGCTTGGCCGTCTTTTGTTTGGGATATAACTTGGTGATTAACTCCTTCTTGACTATATCCCAAGTAGAGACCAATTCTGATGGAGTGCTCCTCTCCCACTGTGAAGCTTTGTTCCCAAGAGAGAATGGAGACAAGATCATCTTAATGGCGTCTTCATGTACACCATTCATCTTAACCGTCCTACATAAGCTCTCAAAATGATCTAGGTGATCCAAAGGGTCTTCTAGAGGTAACTCTTTATACTGCTGATTCTGAGCCATGTTGATCAGGCTCAACTTAACCTCGAAGTTGTTAGCTGCTATAGTCGGAGTAGGAATACCATACTGAACTTTTCTAAGATTTGGCTCATCAAAGCTCCAATTAGTCTAGCAGTAGCTGGTTGTTGATCGAATCTTGGAGGTCGGTTTTTAACTCCTACACCATTAACATTTTCCATTGGAGGAGGAACATTATCTTCAACTGGTGGTTGACCACCTTGGTTCTCCATACCCAAGCGTCTATCGTGATCTTCCCTTTCTTTAACTTGTCTTTCTTTTGAAAATATCCTATTGGATCTCTTAAGTGCAAGCACGTCTGACCACTCAAGAATCTCTCTTTGGCTACTCCTTAATTGTATACACCTTCAAAAGAAACACAAGACCACAAACTCAAAACGATTTGTAACAAACAAAAATAAAAACTCTAGTCTTAAATAAAATACAAATCTTATTGGCTAATTTCTTTAGGCTCCTGGCAACGGTGTAAAATTGATGAGTGCTAATTTGTTAATCAAACCCAATTAAAAATACAACAAATGCACTACAACTATAAAATTGTGACCACTTGAGGTTCGAATCCACAAGGAACCTAGAATTAGCAAAAATTGGACTAAGAGAATACTAGATTAAGCTAGAGAGTGAAATCTATAACTCACAAGCTTTTCAGCAGCATCTATGTTAATTGGAGTACCATCTTTTCTGGTACGCGACTTCATCTAGATCTTTAGCCTTGTCACTTCAAATGGGTCTTCGTAACTTGTTTTCTAAGGAAACAACATTTGTTAGTACTCTTATCAAAATATTTCTGAGTAAATTACATAACTTAGTGTGCTCACCATCTCTTTCTGCTAGTCTGACCATTCCCTTGTGACTACAAGTAAAAGGAATCTGCTTGCGTCTTCTTTCCTTAAAGCTGTTACTCATATTCTAACAGATGATTGTCAATATATAGTCACCTATCTATTGAAGAACATGCTTAATTTCAGATGAATACCTTGAATTCTTTGCTGGTATTGACCTTCACAAATTTGCACCATTCAGAGGGATTAACATTCTTAGCGCGCAACAAATTCCTTTTTTGGGTATTCTCAGCTTTAATAATTCAAATTACTAAGCGTGATTTGGATTATCTCCACAATCCTCCCATCTATTTAATCAACGCAACCTTTTGGTACTCTTCATCTAGTTGGAACCTTGCCTGCACTAACACCTAAATCAAAATAGTAAGGCTGCAAATAAATTAATTTCATTTACTGTATGTGATTATAAAGGAAAAGGTCACCTGGATAGATTTCCAGAGTAATGTCTTCACGTCTTCACCGAGTTTTCTCCAAATTTCAAGTGTGACAGGAACGTGTTCCCGTAATAATGAACCTAAGTATGAAGATAACTTGACTGAACCAGGCCATACGGTTCTCCCATGAAAGTGAAATCTACTTTAATTCTGTTAGTTGGATCCTTCATGATGTCTTTCATCCTTGTTGGTCCTCGCTTTCTCTTACGCATAGTTACTTGAACCTCAGCTCCAAGTTCTTCATCTAATACAAGGTCACCTTGAGGCTCTTCATCATTATGTTATCCTTCATCATTGCTACTCTGCTGACTGATGCTCATCCTCATTATACTCTACTTCTAAGGACTTCTCAGCTTGTTATGGTGGTGCTACAGGTATCTTCTCTATTTGATTAACATCTAACTCTACATGACCCACATATTCAACTTCTTCAATTTTCACAACTTTATTGTTTGATTTTCTTCCCCTAATGGTCTTTGGGCATCCCATTTCAAGTCACCTGAAAGAAATAACAAGTAAATGAGTATTTTAATAGATGACATCAAAATACAAGAGACAAAACAAATATGCACCCAACAAGCACACACTCAACATTCACACATCAGATATAGCAAATGCAACAAGGAATGGTAATGTTAAATAGCTACGTTTCACATATATGTCCCTTCACAATCAGTTCTGGCATTCTCATCATCATCAAAGTCAATATCCATGTTAATATTTGATGGCAATGGCCCAATGGCTACATGTCCCTCTTCTGGATCTTCATTATTGTATCTCCTTGAAGGACCTCGCATGACAACATAACAACTTGATTCTTCGTTTTCTCGTGAGTAGAAGACTTGATTTGCTTGAGATGCTATTATATAAGGATCACTTGTGAAAGATGCTTGACTAGGATTCATGTTTACAAGTGTAAAACTATCTTCAATCTTCACTCTATTACCCTTTACTGCCCATGTACACCGGAATATAGGAACGTAGAATAAATTGTAATCCAATAGAATGATGTCAGTTACCCTACCGTAATAAGTTACCAAATCAATCACTTGAGAAGTGTCTTTACACTTGATCTATATACTGCAGTTGCCCATTCACTATATATCATGTATATGACCTTGCTGAACAACGTGGACCATATGCTAAGTACTTAAGTGTTTTTTCATGTTCTGTAGAATCAAGAGACACCTAATGAAGAGGTACAAATGTAAAACAAGTCAGACACCTACAAAATATAAATAATAAAGCAGATAAATCAAATAAGATATAACTAACCTTTGCTTTCATCCATTTAGCAAAATTTTGAGTATGTGTACTCCTTAAAATTGATACATCACGTCTACATCTTCCATTTATTTCTTGCAGATACTGCGAATGCTCACTTGTATAAGAGTGGAATTTAAAACCAAATCACTCAGCTTCAAATTCATGTGTAAATTGACAAATAATAAAAAAACTGTAATACTTACTCCAAATAGGGTTCAACGATAGCCATGTTTTGGATGACAGCAAGATGTGCCACTTTCATCTCCATTTAGTGAGAGTAACTACAGTTCCTGTGGATATTGGACGACCCTCTAAGATGGAGTTGTTCTCATACTCCATGTTTCTAGGTTGTTTTTCATGTACATTTGTTGTCTTCTTCACAAAATCACTGCAAAAGTGGATACATTCCTCAACAATACACCCCTCTTGTCTTGCTAGATTTCACAAAGTCTTTTAGAACTTTCATATACCTGAAAAGTTTGAAGATTGATGTATTAGAAAAACAACAGTTAATTTAAAAGCATCTTACATGTTAGAAGTTTTACCTCTCAAATGGGTACATCCATCTAAAATGGACTGGTCCACCAAGTCGATCTTCCTTTCCAAGATGGACAATAAGAGGCACCATGATATCAAAGAAACTTGGAGGAAAAAATCTTCCAAACAAGCATAGAGTATCAACAACCTAAGATTCCATAACCAAAATTTTTTCCCTATCAATCACTCGCTGATATAAGTGATTTAAGAATGCGCATAAGCGTGTAATTGTTAGCCTAGTACCTTTGGTTAACAACCCTTTAAGTGCAATAGGAAGTAGTTGTTGTATTAAGACATGGTAGTCATGTGATTTCAAACCTGTGACTTTGCAGTCATCTACTAATATACCTCTGGATATGTTTGAACAATATCCATCTGGGCCTTTGAAGTCAAATAGCCTTTTGCAGAATATCCTCTTCTCTGTCTTGGTCAGAGACCACAGTGCTGCATGTAGATATGTTCGCTTTCCTTTGATTGTGGCATGCAAATCCTTCCGAATACTAAGATCCTCCAAATCTTTACGAGTTGGAAGACCATCCTTTGGTTTCCCACAATGCAACAATGTAAAAACCAAACTATGTGCAACATTCCTCTCTACATGCATAACATCTAAGTTATGCCTCACCGGGAGTTCCTAATAGAAACAAATACAATACAATAAAGAGGTTAATTAGAAGCAAATACAATACAATAGAAAAGTAACACGAAATTAAAAGGTTATTTACCTCCCAGAAAGGTAGATTGAAGAATATTGACTTCTTTTTCCATCTTGATAACTCATCCACATCTACTTTTACTTCTTCCACTTCCTCTTCCTCTGATTCACTTGATAAATCATCACTATCAGGCCTTAAGTCAGGCAATTTTCTCTTACTTGCAGATTGTTTAAAATTACAAAGTCATTTTTGAAATTTCTCAGGTTTTGAGAAATTTCTAAGCCAGAAAATATTCTTCCCTTTTTCCCATATTCAACTTTACCATCAAACCATTTCTTCTTTCCTCTAAATCTAAACGTTGGTGGCAGACCCTTTCTATGGCACATATAGACATGTTTTCTGATGAAATTAAACCACCTACTATCTGTATTCTTACCACAGAGAGGACAACCTATTCGACCTTTTACTTTACACCCTGCTAAATTCCCATACGCTGGAAAATCACTAATCGTGCAAAGTAGCATTGCTCTAAGTGTAAAAGTATTATGACTGAAGGTGTTATAAGTTACCTCTCCATCAGTCCACAGATGGTGTAGATCCTCAATAAACGGTTCTAAATATACATCTATGCTATTACCAGGCTGTTGAGGACCAGAAATCAATAGTGAAAGCATGATATTATACTTCTTCACGCATAAGTCAGGCGGGAAATTATAGTCGACTAACAAAATAGGTCAGCAACTATACTTTGAATTCTTCATATCGAATGGGTTGAACCCATTTGTGGCAAGTCCAAACCTCATATTCCTTTCTTCAGCTGCAAACAAAGGGTATTCGACATTCATTTGATCCCATGTAACTGAATCAACCGGATGATGAAGTTTTCCATTAGTACTTTTGTTACTAAAGTGCCACCGTAAACCCTTGGCCATTTGCTCAGACTGGAACATTCTCTTTAATCTTGGGATTATTGGAAAGTATCGTAATACTTTTTGTGGGACACCTTTCTGCACCTTACATGTGTGTATATTAGTCTTCCACCTTGAAGCCTTACATTTTGGACAATTCTCGAGCAACTTCAACCTCTTTCTAAATAAGCAGCAGTCATTGACACATGCACGAATCTTCTCGTATCCCATATTAAATGATTTCAAAAACTTTTAAACCTCATAGAGTGATGTGTGTAGCACATTATTCTATGGTAACATCTCCCCCCCAATGTCCCAAGCAGGTCGTTGAAGCTCTTGTCAGACCATCCATTTTGAGTCTTGATTCTAAATAATGATACAATGGCAAATAACTTTCTATGATTTACACAACTTGGGTAAAAAGGTGTTTCCGTGTTTGACAGCTTTGCTAAGAACTCATCATGTTCAAATCCTCCCTCTCCCTCTACCATCTCAGAAAACCCACCTATTCGAGCTAACTCGTCATCTAAAAACTCAACTGCTTTGTATAACCCAATGATATCTTCATTCAACTGACTTGTTTTGTTATCAACTGTAGCCTCTGAGTCTCCATGCAGATACCAATTAGACCTTTGCTTGTAAGCCGATGGTAAACTACTACGTCGCTGCACTAGTGATCTAAGTTAAAGCAGTCAATACAAGGGCATACAACCATATTGATCCCTCCAGAAGCTTTAACCACATCCCGAACAAATTTTTGCGCCCCTCTTAGGTAAGCAGGATCAGTTCTGCAATACACAATCAAGAGAAATAACAAATCATATAAGTAAAGTCTCTTCTAACATACTACAACAAAACTCCAAAGTCTCTTATTTACCTCTGAAGATGCAACCATGCTTTGTCCACCATTATATGGCCTAACCTTAATTGAAACTTTGGTACCATAAATCATCATTTCATAGCCAAAGAAAGACTTCTCCATCGCACAAATCACTCAATATCTAATTTCATAGTTGATTTGCATCAGATAATTATTAAATTTAAACTACCTCAAACAAGATTACTACACAATGTCAAACAACGAAAACTGTGAAGTGACAAAGCAAGCAAGGCAACAGTATCATAAAGCTCTACATAATCAAAGCAAAAGTTGGTTCATCTAAGCAAAAGTTAAAGTTCTTTACATAATTAACTCAGAGTTACTGAGAAATAGTTTGAAAATCTAATGAATAAATCCCACCAAAGACAAGATAGAGATTAACTATCAATAATGAACCTAGATAAAGAATTAAAAGAGACAAAAACAATGAAGACAAAGCAATGAAGACAAAGTAAATCAAAGGTATAGATGAATGTCACTACAACGATTGACTACAACGATTGCATATAACAAATTAGGAATTTAATATATATCAGAAAAAGCACAATACCTGGTACAAACCTGTGCTGTGATGAGAGCCAAAGAAAAACCTCATATTCCCATTATAGCTGTCGCCAACACATGAAAATAACTTTACAGAGTGAGTATAGGTTTTTGCAATAAAAGTGAAGAACAAATTTGGAAATCAAGCTATGCATCAAATCATATGTAGTTATCAATTGTATAAGGTAACAACTACAAAAAGAAATCAACTTAACAACTCATAACAACTACAGATCGTCACACTAAGAGCGACGATCCATAACATAACGACTCTAAGATCAAAGAGCTTATCAAAATGACAGATTATTGATCACTAAAAGAAAAAAGTATTACAGATTTCTTAAGTCTAAAAAGACAACAACTAAATCACTGAATCATGATTTATTCCATCTGCAACTTAATTTAATAGTTTCCATCAATTAAATAGATAATAACATGATCAAGGTTCACACAAACATCAAGATTCATAAGCTAAAGCCAGTCACAATTCAAATCCCAAAACTTAACACGTTCAAATTTTTGACAGATTTCTAAACAGATCAAAACAAATCCCTAGAGTTTGGCAAAACTAGAGCCGGCAAGAGCTTTGGTTATAGCCAGCAGGGGCATCAATGATTACAACCGGCGAGATTTTTAGTTAAGACAGATGGCGGCGGCCTGTTTTTGTGACTCCCAGAAGCAAAATACACCATAAACACATACGATTTGCATAAAATTTACTATTAGTCTCTTAGGGTTCTGAGTGAAATAGAGAAAAAGAGGGAGAAACAGCGACAAAGTGAGAAGAAGGAAACAAAAGTATTTCACTAAGTGTATGGCGAAAAACCCAATTTCAGTGTAATTTTAGTGCACTCATATCATAGCATTTATGCAATGCTATTATATTATTGAAAGGATTTAGTATTATCAATGATAGTAGTTTGGTGAAAAATGCTATCGTAATATGCTATCAATTAGGAATTTTTTTGTAGTGTTTCTTAATGCATTTTAGGTTTTGAATTAGCAAATAAGATTTTAGCTTGGTTCATTGCTTAGAATATGGTTCATTACCATGAGAGTGGGATGTTCCATCATTGATAGTTTTGTTTCATGCCCTAGGCTGTGCATTAGTAGTCCTTGTTGCATCTTTATTCAATTTCCTTTCCCAAAATCGATTGTCATTTCCTTGAGCCATTCGTCTTTTAATCTTGATATTTGCTTGTTGCTTTGTTTGCTTGTTTTGTTTATTGCTTGTTTGGTTTAAGTCAATTTCATTTAGTTTATGTTTGTTGCTTGGTTTATGTTTTGTTTAAGTTTATTTTTGGTTCTTGTGTTTATTTCAATTACTCTCTATTGATCTCTATATATATATATCTTTCTTAATTACCATCTACATCTTTGTTTTCTAATAAATAGGAAAAGGCAGCTGAGTTGATTAATAGTTGTACTGCATCATTTGCTATTCAAGACGAAGATGCACTTGTCCAACTATTAGGACCTGATAATCCTGGTCGTATGAGGGCAATGGGTATAAATATGAGTAAGACCAAGTTAGCTTGTTTCCAAGTCAAGCACAAGTTTATTACTGAAATGCAAGAGAATCAAGTTCATCTCTAGGCAAAGGTCAATGAGTTACAAGCTAAACTTGCCTTAGTGAAGAACTAGGTAGACAGTTCTCTATTCACACTCAATTTGTGTTTTTTTTTGTCACAGAGACAAGTCCATGAAGTTGGTGAAAACTCGACTGTAAGGGTAAGTCATCAATATAATATCACTGCTTTCTTTACTACTTTACAATCTGACTATTTCTCCTTGTACTCATTTTATAGAGTGTGAACAAAAGATCACAGCCAAAGTGTCCCTTGATTAATTGGGATGATGATGATGGAGTCGTTGATGAGGGGCTTATTTTTTGTACTTATCCGACCGAAATGGTGAATGACAGTCCATTGGGGCCTACATACGTTAAAGTCTTGGTTGAAATAGCTACTCAACAAGAAGCATCCCTTTGGAGACCTGCGAGTGAGATTTACATAATTGAGGCAGTTGTAGGACACATGATTGCGTGGCCTCGCTTTAAATGTGTTGAACTAGGTCAGGGGCTAAAACCAGAAGAAATTTCACCACTGGTAAATGTTATTTTTGTTGTCTTATGCTTTTCAATGTAATGATTGCCAATGATTTTATTTTTGTAGCATCATATTATGTAGTATAATGATTTGTTGGTTTATGAGATTATTTTGATTATGTGTTTGACAGGGATCAATATCAAGCTCTTTAAGCAAATGCAAGCTATTGGATCTGTCTGATGATGATGTGGTTGTTACGGAAGGCTAGTGGCAGACAAGCGAATCAAAGGCACTGGTTAATGGACTTTCTCTCGGACCGAGGGCAGTTAAAATATTTCTGGATGTGGTTCATGAACTAGAAATGTTTTTATGGAGGCCTACGCATGAAGTGTCACACCTTGTGGAATGTTGACACTCGTTTGTAGCATGGCCTATAAAGAAAGTTCAGTTTGAAAACCCACTAAATGGCAAGTCTACTTCTCAGAATACCTCAACAACTCACAAACCATCGGGAGGAAAAACAACAACAGCAAATGTAAAAGCAGCATGTGGTAGATCAAACTCTCTAGTGCAGAAGTCTCTAGCAGCAACAAATACGGTACATGTTTTGGTTATGCTTTAAATCCTTTTCTGGTTATTACTTAAAAAGTATTAAATGGTTTAGTTTATAAACATGGCAGATTAAAGAGGGTCATGATGTTATAAAGGAGAATCATAAGTGCAAATTGATGGATATCAGTGGGAAGAAACAGGTTGTTGCTGAAGGATCAATGCATTCAACAGACCCAGATAAAATGGTTGACTTTGTTCGCTTGGGTTCGAATGCAGCAAGAGTGTGGGTAAATGCAGTGATGGTACCGGTTGCAATAGTTTGGAGGAGGTCAGATGAAATGGAGTCTATGAAAGATACTCATAGTTCATTAATCACATGGCAAATCGATAAATTGGTCATTCTTTGAATTTCAGAATCAAAGGTAAATGTTGTAGCAATGTGTTATATGTGGTTTGTGTATGTATTTAAAACTTGTCTTATGCTTTTGGAATCTAGACTTGTGATATGTGTGATTTGTGTATCATGTACTTGGATATTGTGACTTATATTAATGGTATGTGTGGTTTCTTACATGAGGTTTATATGAAGCAAAACATAAGCAAAACAGGTGTGGACAATACAAAAGATGTACATACAATAACAAAAAAAAACTGTTATAATTTTATATGATAGCACTGAAAATTACATATTAGTTACTCTACCATAGTATATTCTTAACATAAACAAAGTTTAATATAGCAATTCACATCCGTTATAATTTATCGTATATATTATTACACGCAATTAGTCTCATAAAAGGTTGGTATTATAGCATATGTCAATGCCATAACAATATATATAATCAGAATATTCAATAGCTATTATAAAAATCATCAATTGTAGCACTTTGTATATGTGCTATAATTCAGTAAATAATATCATCCCCATAAATGCTATTGTACTTTAACCTATCTTAGCATCCAAAAAAATTGCTATCGTATGGGTGACCTATGATAACTGCGGTACATATAGCATTTACATTAACGCTATCAAACCCATATGATAACAAATTTCAAATGCTAAGAATATGCATTTTTCTTGTAGTGAAAAAGCTCACTAAGACCACTAATCCCCTAGTCATCATCTCTCGAAGGCATAGGAAGAATAGCTCTAAATTAGGTCGTTTGGGAATTTCATCGAACACTTCTCAGGCAACAAAATTCCTAACGTCATTCTTCATGTGATCAAGATGAATCAGGCATTAAGACCATAGAAGGAAACTAACAACCTAAGTATCAATGAACAATAACCTAACCCTAGATCTAGTTAAATCCTAAAATCATTTTAGCTAACTACTCACACATCATAAAACCGAAAATCAAAGCAATTGATAAGATGAACATGATGAAAAGGAGATGAGATTAAACAAAGAGATTCTTCAATTGATTAAAGAATTGATTCTAGAAACAATTACCCAAATGGATCTCAAAGTTTCCTTCAAATCTCTTTCAAGAATTTTTACAAGATAAGCAAATAAACTTAAGAAAATTAAGAACTTAAAATGTAAAAGTGGCTTAGCTTAGGTTAATGATCTGATTTCTTATATTTATACCCCAATGATTAGGGTTAAAAAAATAAAAGGATAAACCAGGTTGACCCGTAAAATTCCGGGTCAAACCATTAAAAAGTGACAAAAGTCCAAGTGTAGTTCGTATGGCATTGAGTGGTCTGTTCGAGGGTTTGGTCAAGGACAAGTTAATCCGAAAAAGGGCATTAGACGGGTCGCATCGAGAAGATGGTTGAAGCAAGGTCACGGCTAGCTTCGGACAGATACATCAGATGTGTCCCTCGACCGTATGGTCGAGGTGAGGTCCGCGAGACTTCGGACATCTCTGGTTGACCGTGACCTTTAACCATGCGGCCGAGGTCAGTTTGCAGGCATCTTCTTCGGGTCGCCGGACATGGCTCTCGACCAGACGATCGAGACTGCCTCATCCGCGTGATACGATCGACCTAGGCCGTCGGTCAAATGGTCGATCTCAAGTCCCTGTCTTCCTTTGTCCATCCTTCTTGATCCAATCCAATCCTCAACTTGCATGCTTAACCCCATAAGCTCCAAACCTCCAAGCTAATTGCGAAAATCACATAAAAAGATTCAAAAACAAGAAAATATGGAAATGCACACCTAAGGACTCTAATGCATGAATTATACACAATGTGATCTAAAATGATACTAAACGCAAACTATATGAATAAAAATAATACAAAACAATGATGAAAACCATGCTAATAATGACATATATCACACCTACCTAATACATAACTCGAACATCCTAATCGACCTACACGTATTCGAGTTCAAACTTTTAACTCTCAGAAACCTGTAGTTCCTATTCAAAGACCAAAGTTTTTGGTCCTCCCACCTCCCAAACCCAAATTGCCATTCCCACAGAGGTTCAAAAAGGACATTGCTGAGAAATATAAGGCTTTATTTGATAAACAAATCCAGGATACTGAGCTCAAAGTCCCTATACTGGATGTCTTTATGATGATGCCTCCCTACCAAAAATTTCTAAAGGATGCAGTTAAGGAGAGAACAAAAGAAATTGAGGGGATGGTAGTTCTTACACATGATATTAGTGTTATCATTTAGAGAAAGGTGGTGCTTAAGAAGAGAGATAATCCCGGTACATTTACAATCCCATGTGCCCTCGGTCTGCCTTTTGGCAATTATCTATGTTATATTGGAGCTTCGATCAGCCTTATGCCATTGTCAATAGCAAAAATGCTAGGTTTCAACAACTACAAGTTTTGCAAGATCTTCTTGGTTTTAGCAGAAGGTCTATGAGAATCCCTCATGGGATACTAGAGGATCTACCAATTCGGGTTGGAGGTGTGGAGATACCAACCAACTTTGTTGTCCAGGAAATAGACGAAGAACCCAAGGATCCACTGCTCTTTGGAAAACCTTTCTTAGCCACCGCCAGTGCAATGATTAATGTCCCAAAAGGAGAAATTGAGCTGAACTTAGGACAAGATCTCAAGATGACATTTAGCATCAAGAATGTTATGAAGAAGCCAACCATCAAGGGTCAGGCCTTTTGGATTCAAGAAATGAATGCTCTAGCGGATGGTCTACTTGAAGAATTGGCAGCTTGGAATAAGTTACAAGTAGCCTTGACCAAGCCAGCTAGTGATGGGTATTTAAAAGGAGAAGCCAAGTTTTACTGTAAACATTTGGATGCTCACAAACCGGTACCAATTTCAGTTGTGATAGAGGAGCTGGTAGAGACGAGTCTAGAGTTAAAGGCATTAATTGCAGGAGTCCTGACTTCGTAATGCCGAGATTTGGTTCTAATCCTGTCAAGCTCGACCTTCCAACTCACAGTGCAGGCAGTCAAGTCTTCCTCATCAGTCGAGAATGATGATTGGTCTGAGCTGAAAGCATCTAAGCTGGAAATGAAACTGCTTTCCAATGGGCTACGGTACACATTCTTGGGTCCTAACTCTACATATCCTTCGATTGTGAATGATGCATTAGATGATGAGCATTTGGATATGTTGTTGACTAAGCTTAAACGTTTTAGAAAGGCTATGGGATATACCCTTACTGATATTAGAGGAATATCCCCAAGTTTGAACACATAGGATACATCTAGAGAATGAGTCTCATTCTAGCATTGAGCCCCAAAGGAGATTGAATTCCAACCTTAAGGAAGTAGTAAAAAAGGAGATTCTTAAGTTGTTAGATGCTGATGTGATTTATCTGATTTCTAATAGCAAATGGGTTTCTCATGTGCATTGTGTTCCTAAGAAAGGGGGTATTACTGTGGTTAGGAATGATAAGAATGAGCAGACACCTACTAGGACTATAATGGGGCATAGGATGTGCATTAATTATAGGGGACTCAATTCTTTGAGTAAGAAATATCATTTCCCTTTACTTTTTATCGATCAGATAGTAGAAAGGTTATCCAACCATCGATATTACTGTTTTCTTGACGGATATAGTGGATTCTTTTAGATCCAGATATCAGGAAAAAACTAATTTTACTTGCCCTTATGTCACATTTTCTTATAGACGAATGCCTTTTGGTTTGTGCAATGCTCCAACTATATTTCAACGTTCTATGACTTTTATCTTTTCAGATTTGATCGAGAAGATTGTTGAGGTATTCATGGACGATTTCTCCATCTATGGCTCTTTCTACTCCTCTTGTTTATCAAACTTGTGTATGGTTCTTAGCAGGTGTGTGGAGACAAACCTCATGTTGAACTGGGAAAAGTGTCATATTATTGTTCAAGAAGGGATAGTTTTGGGACATAAAATATCAAAGAAGGGTATTAAGGTTGAAGAGGCCAAAATCGATGTAATGATTCAGCTGCAGCCACTTAAAACAGTCAAAGATGTCAGGAGCTTCTGGGACATGCTGGTTTCTACAAGAGATTCATCAAAGACTTCTCCAAGATAGCTAGACCACTCACACCTCGTCTATGTAAGGAGGCAGAGTTCTTGTTCGATGCTGATTGATTAGAGGCATTTTTGAAGATCAAGGAAGCATTGGTGTCAGCCCCTATTATCTAAGCTCCATACTGGAGTCTACCTTTTGTGATAATGTGTGATGCTAGTGATTATGTTGTAGGACCAGTTCTGGGTTAGTGAAAGGATAAGAAGCTGAATGTGATTTACTATGCAAGCAGGACACTAGATGATGCCCAAACCAAGTATACACACGTCTTGGACACCCATCATACTCTTGTATTGATGTTATTTCTAATGCTTTAGGAACTACTAGACATAAGAATAAACGATCTTCTTATTGTCATATTTGCCATCTTGCAAAACAGAAGAAATTATCTTTTCCTTCACAGAATAATATTTATAATACCAACTTCAAGTTATTACATATTAATACATGGGGACCATTTTCTGTTGCAACTGTTGAAGGTTTTAGATATTTCTTAACAATTTTGGATAATCACTCACATGCCACATGGGTCTTTTTGCTCAGAATGAAAGATGAGGTGCTCACTGTATTTCCAGATTTTTATCAAACAAGTTGAGAAACAATATGATGCAAAATTAAAATCTGTAAGGTCTGATAATGCTCCTGAGTTGAAATTTCATAAATATTTGCAAGAACAAGGCATTGTCTCCTTTCATTCTCTTCCAGAGACACCAGAGCAAAACTCTGTTGTTGAACGTAAACATCAGCACATCCTTAACGTGGCCGGGCATTATTATTTTACTCTCAAGTTCCACTTTCACTCTGGGGCGATTGTGTTCTCACATCAGTCTTTTTGATAAATCGGACACCTTCACAGTTGTTGTCAAACAAAACTTCTAATGAAGTTCTCACTGGTAAGGTTCTTGATTATTCTCAAGTTAAGGCATTTGGATGCTTGTGTTATGGTTCTACATCACCATCTCATCGACACAAGTTTTAACCTCGTTTTCGTGCATGCATCTTTTTGGGTTACCTTGCTGGTTATAAAGGATACAAGTTGCTGGATTTATAAAGCAATTATGTTTTTATCTCTAGAAATGTGGTCTTTCACAAGACAATATTTCCTCTGGCCAAACAAATACCATCATATACACCACCTGACAACATCATACCTATCACTCCTAAGTCCTCAGTTCCCTCACTAAGTACTTCTCCATTTTCTTCTCTTTCACCAGAAATTTATTCCACGCGGGCAACAAAATTACCTACTCACTTGAATGATTACAAATGTTATTCTCTTGATAGTTCTACAGCTCATCTGATATCTTCTTCTCTTTCATACTCAAAACTCTCTTCTTCATATCATTCGTATATAAATAATATTACGAAATTTCCTATTCCATCCACTTATGCTGAGGCTCGAACTTCTGAATTATGGTGTGGTGTTGTTAACAATAAAATTAATGTTACAGAAATCACTAATTCATGGGACATTATGTCATTGCCTGCTGGTAAGAAACCTATTGGTTGTAGATGGATTTTCACACTGAAGTTTCATGCTGATGGCAGTTCGGAGAGACCTAAAGCTCGCCTTGTAGCTAAAGGATACACTCAAAAGGAAGGTTTAAACTACAAGGAAACCTTCTATCATGTTGCAAAAATGGGAGCAATTAAGTTGCTGCTAAAAGTATTTGCTTCCAAGCAATGACATCTTACTCAACTTGATGTTTCTAATGCTTTTCTGAATAGGGAGTTGGATGAGGAAATTGATATGTGATTACCTGACGATTATGCTGAAAAAAAAGGTATCACTCATCCTCCTAATGTTGTCTGCAAACGAAACGTTCTATATATGGTCTTCAGCAAGCCTCCCGCCAATGGTACAAGAAATTTTTCAGATTTATTGTTATCAATGGGATTTCACAAGGGTAATGCTGATCATACTTTGGTTATTAAGACTGTTGGTACTAACTTTTTTTCTGTGCTTGTTTATTTTGATGACATAATCATAGCAAGCACGAGTACTAAAGCAGCATCTGCCTAACTGAAGCTTTGAAACAACACTTCAAGCTCAGAGATCTTGGTACTTTGAAATACTTTTTGGGGTTAGAGATTGCATGAAATTTTGAAGGTATAACATTGTGTCAACGAAAATATGCTTTATAACTTCTTAACTCGACTGGTATGCTTGGTTGGAAGTCTTCATCCATTCCTATGATTCCTAATCTGAAACTGAATATAACTGATAGAGATCCACTTCCAGATTGTGAGTTATATAGAATACTTGTTGGTCAATTGATGTATTTAACTATTATTTGACTATTACAAGACCCGACATTACCTTTGCAGTCAACAAACTTTGTCAGTACTCCTCTGCTCCACGTACTCCACACCTAACTGCAGTTTACAAAGTTTTACAGTGCATTAAAGGGACGATTGGACAAGGTCTTTTCTACTCAGCACACTCAGATCTTTCTCTTTAAGGATTCCCTGATGCATATTAGGCATCTTGTGGACAGTAGGCGATCACTGATCTACTACAGGTTTCACTATATTTCTTGGGGATTCACTGATCACTTGGAAAGCTAAGAAACAACATACAGTCTCTAGATCGTCTGCTGAAGCAGAGTTGCTCTTGCAACTTTTGAGCTCATGTGGTTACAAGCTTTGCTTTGTGACCTACACGTTTCTTCTTCTACGATTCATGTTCTCTATTCAGACAGTGAGGCTGCTATTTATATTGATACGAATCCAACATTCATGAGCGAACAAAACATATTGACATTGATTGTCATACAGTTCGAGAACGCTTGGATAATGATCTTTTGAAGACTTTACATGTTCGAACTGAAGATCAAGTGGCAAATATCATGACTAACTCATTATTTCCCCATAAGTTTTATCATCTTATATCCAAGATGAGCTTAATAAACATATACAGCTCATTTTGAGGGGACCTATTGAGATAAATTCTTGGTTTAGTTAGAATTGTACATAATTAATTTACAGTTTAACATTTGTATTGTATATAAGTGTACGAATTCATTGATGAATAACAGAAAATTCATTCCACTTTCTCTTCTCCTTTTCTCTGAAACAAACTCTCTCCATCGTTGGTAATAATTCATAATTTCTAAATCCTAAAATTCTAAATCGATTGGCAATTAAGTTGATCTGGGGATGAAATTATAGGCTTTGTTTACAGGAGAGGGAGACGAAGAAAGCAATGATGGTGGAGAAGAGATTGGTTCCGATAACCAAAAATTTTCCATTGCAATCATTAAAATTGACAAACATTTTATGAGTAATAATAGTTTAATTCACCCAAACTTCTTTTCTCTAATTATATAATCTCGGAACACAAATAAGAGGTCAATAACACCTATATCATTCACGATTATTTCTTCAAGCAACAAGTGATGAAGAAAAGCATTTTCCTCGGCACGTTATACACTGATTTGGGAATTTATACTTAGGGATTAAATTAAAACCAAATCGAATTGAGGATTTCAAAATTTAGGATTAGATCGACACGAAATTTTTACAAATCGAATTGGATTTTTTTTTTTTTTTGAGATAAGAAAGGATTTGAGGTTTATGGGTCAGATGGGTTTCAAATAGGATTTACTATTGGTTCGAAGACGTTTTATGTGGTTTCAAAGAAGACAAAAATTCAATTTTTTTAGTTTTTTTTTATTTTTTATCATAATAAAGAAATAATACTAGCTACATTCTTGTAAACAAATAGACCATTTAAAATATGAATTTGAAATACATGTTCATAGTGGATAAAAAGACCAATCAACACATTTGTAATTATTAAAAAGAAAAATCTACATTGAAACAAAAAAGAGAGCAAGCGATGGTGATGGCGATTTGTGATCGGTAGCTTTGATCAGTTTGATTCTGATGCTTTCTCTTCCTTCCTTTTTGGTTTCATGGTCATAAGGATTATGGGTTTCTCTGGTATCGATTATGTTGGGATCGATGGTGTTGTTTAATAAGCGATAAGTTGATGTTTGTTCGATGGATGCTTTCGAGGGAGAATCATGGTCTGGATTTTCTGGATAATGATTTGTTTTGGTTGGATTGAATTGTTGACCAAATTTCAATCCAGTTATCGTGATTTGTTTGGTTTCATCATTATCGGGATTTGAAATCTTAATTTGTGATCGAGTTCAGTGGATCAACGTTCTGGTTACGAAATTCTTGTTGGGAAGAGACGGTGAGGGATTCTTTGGTTTCCTATTTAATTCTTCATCCAAAATCGATCCCTTTTCATTTCTTGACTTTCTTCTGTTCCTCTATGTTCGTATTTTCTTATCATTGTGGTTTCTGGGTATTTTATTCCAATGGCTCAACTTGCTCTAAGTGTCAAGCTTGCTGCAGATAAATCATCGCCGATTAAGGTCCCTTACTTTGATAATTCTGAGATCATTAAGAGCTACGATCGTACTCTTATTGGTCGTTGCTTTAATCTTGCAGCTCAAGTGGTATCACAGTTGTTGATCATGCTTCCAAAGTTCTGGCGCATGGAGAGACGAGTGAAAGGTTTGGGTTTGAGGTTTGGGAAATTTCAATTTGTCTTTGAAAGGGAAGAGGATATCGATATAGGGCTTCAGTTGTGTCTGTTTCATTTTGATGATTGGATGGTTACGCTTGCTAGGTGGAAACCAGTTCTTGATGTGAAATTCCCTTCAAAAATTACTTTCTGGATTCGAGTTTTGGGGCTTCCTGGACAGTATAAAGCTCCTGTGACTTTTCAGGCTATTGGTGAGGTGCTTGGAGTTGTCCATGAGATTGATATGGACTTCGGTCGAGTGAAAGTGGAAGTGGATGGTTTAAAACCTTTGGTTTTTGACAGATTGGTCCAATTTAGTGAAACTGTGCAGGTTCCATTAGGATTTGAATATGGTCGGTTGGTCGGTTACTGTGGAGTTTGTAACAGTCTCTGTCATGAGTCTTCTCGTTTTCCTCTGGTCGTTAAAAAGGAAGAAACTAGAGTGGTGGAGAATGTTAAAGATAATGCTGCTGAAATATGCAGTTTTAGGAAAGCTGTAGATGGTCCGAGTGGTACTCGAGAAGGTTATGATCGTGGTGTAGGAGGCTTTGGCGGTGGGAAGCATAGGCCTTTCTTTAGGCCTTCTAACGGTTGTCCTTTTGATCTTCCAAAACCTGCAAATGTGCAAGGTTTTATCCAGAAGGATGGTGTCTTATCTTCTGCTACAGCTCCTGCTTCTGCTAAGGTTTTGTTCTGAGTGAAGGAAATATTAAGGGAAACTAGTTCTGTCCCTTCTGGTTCAACTACGGTAACACCTCAAACTAGGAGAAAGCTTTTCCCGGAACTTCCTGAAATAGATTTTGCGCAGTTTGGGGATCATGAGATTTGTGATGCTGTTCTAGGTTTAGGTTCGGGTAAGGATAATGATCTGGTTGATGATGATGCTTCACTAGTGTCCGAATGGAAGTCAGGTTCGGTAATGGTCTTTGAGAAAGAGGATGGTGAAGTTGCTATGTTGGAGAAAGTAGAAGCGAAATTCTCTAAGGTGAAGGTTATTCGTGGATGCAAAGAAGCATAATGGGTCTTCAAGGTTGCGTGGAGCGAGCTTTAAAAACGTCTTGTGGAGGGTTTCATTTCTCCAAGGCATAAGGGTTCAAAGTGAGGTTCTAAGGCTTCTAAGGTGTCCGTGGGTGTAGGAGGTGATGATGGTGGTACAACTAGCAAAGCTGGGACACGTGGTACAACTAAGAGGAATGCTTTAGGTGAAGAGATTGGGGCTACTTCATCTGCTTGATTTTTGTTTTACTTAGTTTTATTAGATGAATAAAGTTTTAAGTTGGAATTATCAAGGTGTTGGTAGTTCATCTACTTTTGGTTTTCTTAGAGATTTTGTTTTAGGTAATAAACCAGATTTAATTTTTTTGTGTGAGATTAAGAAAAATAATTTGTATCTGGAAAATTTGATTGCCAATTTGGGTTATGATAATTTAATAACAGTTGAGCCTCAAGGTGCAAGTGGTGGGTTTTGCATTGATTTATTCTTCTATTTTTTTGATATCTGTTCATCATCGATATTTCGATGGTTCTTGATGGTAAACAATGTTTTATCACTTTTGTTTATGGCAAGCCAGTTCAACACCTCCGTGATGGGATTTATGAGCGTTTGATTAGATTTAGTTTACATCATAATGCTCCTTGGTTGATGGTTGGCGATTTCAATGAGCTGTGTAGGAACCATGAGAAATCAAGAGGTTGGTTACGTAGTGTCGTTTCTTTTATTCCTTTCAATAATATGTTGAGATTTTGTGGAATGACGGAGTTCCCGTGTCTTGGGAATACTTGGTCTTGGAGGGGTAGGAGGACGTCCGGGATTGTCCAATGTAAGCTTGGTAAAGGTTTTGGTAATCCTAGTTGGCATGCTTAGTTTCCAAGCACTACCACCAATTACTTACTGATGATTGGTTCTGCCCATCGTCCTATTCTTTTAGTACCAGCTGGTAACGGTTTGAAACGTTATGCTAGTTTTCGGTTTGATAAACATTGGTTAGATACCACGAGTCTTAAGGAGATTATTGGTAAGGGCTGGTCTCAATATTCAGGCTTATGGATCAGTAAGGTTACTGATAAGATAGTAAACTGTAGAAGGGAGATTTCCCGTTGGTGAAAACAAAATGTATTACCGGGGAAGGCGAGGATTGAACTCTGCAAGTTTATTTTGGACCCAGCTAAAAAGTGATGATACTCGTTCCACTATGGAGATTAAGGTCGCAGATGAGAATCTTAGACATGCTTATAGGGATGAGGAATTGTATTGGAAGCAAAAAAGTCGCAATTGTTGGCTTCAAGAAGGGAATCAAAATACCAGTTTTTTTCATGCTCAGACTGTTCAACGGCGCGCTAAGAATAGAATTGTTGGCCTTTTTGATAGGTCATGTAATAGTCGCAATTGTTGGCTTCAAGAAGGATATTGTCGTTGAGGCCGTTGATTATTCCAGAACTTATTCGCTTTCGTAGTGAGTGGTCCTTCTGGTTTTGTTTTGGAGACTATTATTCCTTTTGTCTCAGATGAGTGGAATCGGTCGCTATTACAGCCAACTTCTGAAGATGAAGTGCGCCATGCTTTGTTCTTAATGGCTCCGGGGAAAGCCCCTGAACCAGATGGCATATCTGCTCTCTTCTTTCAGGAGTATTAGTCTGTGATTAGAGTCGACTTGACTAAAGTTATCAATGATTTTCTTGTGTCTAGGGTAATGGACCCAATCTTAATCTGACTAATATTTGTTTGATTCCTAAGATTGGACGTCCTACTAAGGTTACGAAGTTTCGTCCTATTAGCTTATGCAATGTAGTGTATAAAATTATCTTTAAGGTTATTTATCTGCGTCTGAGGCGGTTCCTTCCCCATCTGGTTTCAGATACTCAGTCTGCTTTTGTGTCGGGTTAGGCAATATAAGATAATATTCTCATTGCTCAAGAGATGTTTCATGTTCTTCAGACTAATAAATGTGTCAGGGGAAAGTTTATGGCGGTGAAGACTGATATGAGTAAAGTGTATGACCGGATAGAGTGGAATTCTCTGGAGTGTTTGCTCTTAAGACTTGGTTTCTATCAACATTGGGTTTTTTGTGTTATGAGTTGCATTCGTTCGGTATGGTACTCTGTTTTGATTAATGGTCATCCTCATGGCCAGATAATACCTCAGCATGGGCTAAGGTAGGGTGATACTTTATCTCCGTATTTGTTTATTCTCTATACTGAGGTTCTAATTTCGTTGCTTCGGAAGGTGAAACAGGATAAGTCTATTTTGGGGGTGGTTGTGGTTAGGAGGAGTCCTTCAGTCTCCCATTTGCTTTTTGCATATGACAGTCTCTTCTTCTGTAAAGCTAATAAAGAGGAAGCTACTACTATTTTGAGTATCCTAAGGGATTATGAATTGGTCTCTAGTCAATAAATTAATTTTGATAAATCCTCGATTCAGTTTGGTCATCAGGTTTTAGCCATTACTAAGAGCGAAGTTCAGGATGCTCTCGGGATTCGTTCTATTGGTGGTATGGAAGGTCCTAAAGCAAAAGTCTCTGCTTTTTTTAGGGAGAATATTGAGGCACGGATTACCTCATGGTGCACGAAGTTTCTCTCGAAAGGGGGTAAGGAGGTTCTTATAAATTCAGTTTTGATGGCTTGTTATCATTTGCCCAAGGCTCTGACATGCAAAATTAATTTTGCGATTGCGGATTTCTGGTGGAGGAATTCTCAGTCTTCTAAGGGTATTCATTGGGCTTCTTGGGACAAGTTATGTTGGGATAAACACGTAGGTGGGCTTGGTTTTAGGGCAATTGAGGATTTGATTTTGGCTCTTCTTGCTAAACAACTATGGTGACTTATTAATTTCCCTAGATTCATTATTGTCTCGAGTTTTCAAGGGTCGGTATTTTCTGGATTTGAGTCCTCTTGAGATTTGGAATGTGAGCTCCCCTTCTTATGGGTGGCGGAGTATTGTTTCTGATAGGGGTTTGATTGGGAAGGGTTTAATTAAGCGGGTTGGGACTAATTATACTATTTCGGTGTGGCAGGATCCCTGGATTCTGGAGTATACTCCATGGCCACCGGTTGGTGAAGGTTCACTCTATCATCCTCATCTTACTGTGGACCACCTGATTGATCCTCAATCTTGAACCTGGCGCTCTGTTTTGGTTCGACAACTTTTTTCTCCTCATGATGCTCGACTGATTTTAAGGATTCCCATTCCTCGATCTCCCCGAGAGAACTAGTTAGGTTGGCACTTCACGAAGTTTGGAAAATACAGTGTGAAGTCTGGATATTAGGTAGAAAGGAATCTTTCGGTCACAGAGTTTACTAGATTTTGTATCCTTTTATTGAGATGTTATAGGGTCAAGTTTGGAAGGAAAAGTGCCCTCCGAAGCTTCATCATTTTATGTGGTAAGCTCTTTCTAGTCATTTAGCTGTTGGTTCTAATCTTTCTAGACGTGGGGTTCCTTGTGACCCGTCCTGTATTAGATCTGGAACAGAGTTAGAGTCTGTTAATCATGTTTTGTTTGAGTGCCCACCTTCGGCTCAATGTTGGGCTTTATCCAATATTCCTTCTATAGTGGGCTAATTTTGATACCCTTTTCTAGTGGTTACCGCCTAGGGTGGATAAGAGCTGCTATCCTTGGTTACTATGGTTCATCAGGAAGGCTAGGAATGACAAGGTTTTTTCTAATATTGATAGAGATCCTAGGGATATTGTCCAACATGCTGAGGAGGAAGTGTCTGCGTGGTTTTATGCGAATGCTAAGTCTAGCTCTCTTTCTTTGGGATCTTCTTGGAACTCTCAGGGCTCTTCAGTGGATAGAATCTCCTGCTCAAACCTTTGTCCATCTCCCCTCTCTCTAGCACCANCGCGTTGGATCTGATCAATGTTGTCACGGAGGCGTAGAAGATTCTGGTTACCCTAAGAACGCATCTGTATACACTGTTAGAAGTCGACTCGAGTCTCAACTAGGGTAAGGAGGCCGAGTAGAGTAGTGAAGTCGTGTGGTAAACTGAAACAGACGACAAAAACAGGACCAGAAGTGAGTATAAACGTGAAACAAGAGAACTTGATCTTAGAAAGTTGAAAATCCTAATTGTAGCTATCTAACACCCAGTTGGCAACGGCGCCAATTTGATAACAGTAATTTTACTATATTTCAAATAACCTACTGCACTTTCATCATTGTAGAACATAAAGGTGTCAAACCAATGGATGAGCAACTAGCAATAAAGATATTATCCAACTACTCTAATT
>OVAX01000239.1:0-102028 GCA_900406405.1 Lepidium africanum | reverse complement strand
GTAAATAATTTTATTGATTTCTTATGTAAAATAATTAAATTTTCATAATACTAATATTAAACTATAGTTAAATTTAATTTTCATTTTATATATATTAATTATTTATTAAAATTTATTTTGTAATATTAAATTTTGTATTTTATATATTTAATTATTCAACCTTTTAAAAATTTCCATATATTCATAATTAAATTCCAAACTTAGGTGTCTATATTTTCGGAATTTGTAAGTTTAAAATTTCAAGGATTGTGTAATTTTTGTCGAATTTTTTAATTGTCATATTTGTTTCTCAGCTAATTACAAATTTCCAAATTTTCGAGGATTACGACGCTTTTTGTCGATCACGTCAGAGATCAACACGAGCTGGCTCATCTCATGCTGGAGCATCAGAGGGGCATGACTCTGATGAGACGCTTAGTCCGGAGCGGAGTCCACTGCATGTGCCGGAGACACAGCCGCGGCCACAACCACAGCCACAACCACACCCAATTCCGCCGACGCATGTGACGCTTGAGTCGATACTGGCTAATAGGAATCAAAGTCATCTCCCATTTCTCGATCCAACACGGCAGATCCCGGATTCCACATGGTAATTACTAAACTNTCATCTCCCATTTCTCGATCCAACACGGCAGATCCCGGATTCCACATGGTAATTACTAAACTTTGCATTTTAATTAAATTTATTTTAAGTTAACTTTTACTAACTTGCCTCATATTTCAGGTTTCGGATTAGCCACAAGATCCGCGCATTAGTCAAGTCTTTGATTCATGAGCAGCTCGATGGTGCTTATCTGACATTCAGCAAATTTCCTTTGCAGCTGAAGGAGACATGGTTCAAAGCATTCGCAGTAATGAACAATTTTTAGTATCACTTTAGAATTCTAATTTCATAATAGTTTGCTAATTTTTTTCAAATGACAGCAACAATACCATTGGGATCTCCCTCAGACTCCTATAATTCGTGTGAAGTTCGAGAAGCATTGCACTTCTTCCTAGGGCAATCAACTCTACAGATGGAGAAAAGCGTGGGAGAAGGACCCGGAGTTAGTTCCTTATGGTTGCCCGGCGGGGCTATACCCAGCATTTAAGACGTACTGGGCTCTTCCAGAGACACAAATACAGTCTAAGAGGAACAAGATTAATCGCAGGGGCGGTAAAGATGTGGAGAAGGCGTCGGGGACGCACAACGCCGGCTCCAACTCATTTGAGTACGCCGAGGATGATATGATAAGTTTCAATATAAACTTTAAGTATTTCATATAATATATGCGTAACATCGTTTATTTCTTTTGTAGACTAAAAAGACAGGGTGTGTACCAAGTTGGATGGATACAATGAAGTTTTGTCACACCAGCAAGAAGACCGGAGCGATCGAGAACCCGAAAATTAAGCGGGTTGTGTAGAGGATCGATGAGAAGGCAGAGGAGGTCATGACCCAACACATGCAACAGGAAGGCGGTCTAGTTCAGCTCACGTGGGAAGAGATCAACCACATCGTCGTCGAGATATTCTTTAATCCAATAATAGTTTACTTTTATAGAATTCATTAAATTAAATTTATAATGTCAACATAACTCTTTTTGTAGGAAACTCCTGTATCGAAGGGACGACGTTTAGGACTAGGGAAGATGGTGACTGCCGATGGATTGCTGGCACATGGCAACCTGAGTCAAGGAAGTGGTCTATCTCAGCATGAGCGTCAGGAGCTTGTCGATCTTCGGGCGAGCACTACAAGCATTGAGTCAGAATTCCGCACATATCGAGAGATGAATGAAGCACAGCAAGCAATGATTGATGCTCAGCTTGCCAGACTATTGCAGCTGTTCGACCCAGCTTCTTTGCCATCCGATACCGAGACTCAGGCGCCGAGAGTTTAGGTGATCGAACTTGTATTCTTTCTAACGAACTTATTTTGTAGAAACAAATCTTTTAATTTTTATAATATAATTTCTAAATTATTATTATAAATATTTATTAAATAAATAATATATCAATATTAAAAAATATATATATTATAATTTTCCGTCCGGTTTTGTCGGGGAAAAACCGACGGAAACCGACGACAGTAACCGACGAAACCCGACACCATAAACCCGACCGAAACCAATGGCAAATATCCGACCAAAACCAACGGCCAAAACCAACCAAAACCAACGGTCAAAAACCGACCAAAACCTACGGCTAATAACCAACCAAAACCTACGGAGTAGAACCCGACTGAACCCGACGATCAAACCGACCTAACCCGACGGTCACGTCCCCACCATCACCAACAGCATCTTTCCGACTGTAATCGACGGGACTTATTGTCGTCGTTTTCCGTCGGGATTGACCGACGAAACCCGACGACAATTCAATTCCCGACCAAAGATTTGCTACGAACCATTTTTATCGGGTTTCATCGGTTATGGGTCATTACCCACGAAAACCGACGGAAATGACCGTCGGATTTAATCCTGTTTTTTTATAGTGAGAATTCAACATACAAAGTAATCCCCAACAAATAAAAAACAAATGAGGTTTTGAAATCTCACACAAAGTATATTTTTCTTATAAAAGCATATATTATACATCATAAAGTATAATTTATCTGTCTAAAACATTTAGTATTTAACAAAAGAACTAAGAAGGAAGAAAGAAAGAAGCTCACTTGGAAATACTTTTTTGCCTTTGGGATCAAAAAGCTCCCATAATCAAAATACAATTACGAAAGAATAATCTCAATGTGTATAGCTCCAACAGCTAAGTTCCAAACAACTGGTGATGTCAATAAAACAGCTAAAAATAAATGGATATGGTCCATATAAAGAAATAATGACTAAAGAAAATCATTCCCAAAATAGAAAGAATGATATCACTGCTTGAATTATTATACCCAACAATCATGTGATCCAAACTTATTCATTTCCTTTACAAAAATTCATGCAGCGATTCTTTTTTATGACAGACACAGATGTAACAAAAAAACAGTAGAAACGAGAATGAAGAGTGCAGTAGCAATAAATGCAAGCACTTTTTGATTAAGTTATTGTGATTGAGCCATATGATCGTTTTATAGTTTTGCACCTTATGAATGCAATTACTAACTCGATTTCAAGTGATTGTTTTTATATGTTTATTATTAAGGTCATCTTTAACCCAACACAAATACTATTAATTTTAGAATGCCATTAGGAACTCAATTTGAAGTGATTGTTTCTATGTGTTTATTAATTAAGATCATCTCCAACTTAACATTAACACTAAAATATTATTTCAGCATCAAATTTACCTTTTTTTACCCTTCAGTGAGACACTAAATTTTGCATCATAAATTAAAATATTCTCTTTCTCCAAAAGATTTTTCTCTATCTCTTTGAAAATTATGGTAAAGAAAAAAATAAAATTGTTGAAGGGTTAAAGGAAAAAACCAAAAGTATTGGTATTAAGATATCTTATAAAATTTCAACTGATTTGCTAATTAGAACATTTAATAAATACTCATATGCGTGAATGAGATTGAGGAATAGTTCCATGCATTATTATTTCATCTCTTTACTAATTTGAATAACAAATGTGATTATGTGAACCATCTTGTTTTTTTGGGTCGAAATGAACAATCTTGTTATATACTTATACAAATGTAAAACTAGTGATTTGAGATGCATGAAATTTTTTAAGCAAATTAATGCCTAAAAATAGATGGATAGGGTCACATAGAGAAGTAATGAGAAAGGGAAACATTCCCAAAATAGAAAGAAAAATGGATATTTACGTGTATCCAACTCATCCAAAAAAAATTCGTCTCCTTCATATTATTGATATAACAAAATTACATAGGAAAACGAATAGTCAAATCATAAAAATTGTTGAATTCCATAACTTACTTAGGGTTCTTATTCGATTTGTTTAGAATGATGAGTCGATAACAATAATAGGAAAGATATTGATTCCATAACTTCTCTAGAAAAGTTATTTTTATAAACCCATCAAAATGAGATCTTATAGTTAATTATCTCCAGACTATAAATTCACATTCTCTAGTTTTTAGTAAGTTAAAACAGTATTTGATTTCACATTCGATTTCTTTCCGTAATACAACTCATATCTTTTTTTCATTTGTAACCCGTGACACTTGTTACCTTGCATGAGCTCTATATATTTTCTATATATATACATGTAATTAATCATAGCACAATCCAACACATACTCAATATTTCTTTCTCTTTCACATGCTCAAGTATTTATCTTTCTGTTATTTTATTCGATTCCTTCTCTTTTCCTGTCTTCCAGGCAAATTTAAACCTTTTGGCTTCAACAATGCCACCTAGGGTTGAATCATAAGAGAAATGCTGCAATCAAGTGAAGTTCGTCTTTAATTGTGCTTGTGCTAATCCTAATAAACTTAAGGTTAGTGTCTTTAGTAACAAGTCTTTTAATCATCATTCAAATCCAGAAGGTGTGACTCCAAACGTGGTTGTGATCTGGAATGAAAAAAACAATATCGATATCAAATGCACTTGCCCCAATTGCAACACGGGCTGTGGTTTCAAAGCCGAAGGAGAAGATAATAGCTTTTATGTTATTTCAAGCCTTTAATTTTTTTTCTTGTAATTCTTAAGTAAAAATTCCTTAACAATGGAATTAGTTTGTGTTAGATTCTGTTTACGCTATTGTTATATTTATATTGTTAGTTAAAATAATATTTTGTTGGATTAAAGATTATCTAGTTAATGTGATGTTTAAGTATATTTTAATCTGAATATCGCGGCTATAGTAAACCCTAACCTTCTAACATGAAGAAGAGTACGATCTAAGCCTAAACGCAAAAACCTGCGATAAAAACTAACCAGACAAACTATCAATCCACTACGACTGTAGAAAAAAAGAACCATAAAGATAATATATTATTGGAAATTCAAAATATATACACAAGCTAAAAAGAAAAGCAGTAGTTAGTTCATGACAAACTATCAATCCATATCCACTAATATCGTAAAAAGGTTTATAAAAGGCATCTAACTTCAGATATAAAAAAAATTAGACATTGTGAAAAAAAATATAAGTAGATCATATGATTTAAAACAAAATTTCAGAATTACTAGACATTGTACAAGAACAACAACTATCTTAGATATGAACATCAAGTTCGTGTGTGACTTAAAGACAAACTCTTAAAAAGTAGACGCAGAGAAAAAAAATAAAAACTTCATTTAACACAATAATTATAGTGTGGATCCAGCTTATTCATCCATATATCGTGCAACTAAGTTTGAGCATTAGGTAACTAATTGAAGTTCATCTATGTACCTAGAAACAGCCAAAAATTGATCCCATTATAAGACCGATTATACACAAATCCAAAGCTAAATTAAACAGGGAATGCCTAATCATTTATCTATAAAAAAGACACCCTTACTTCTTGTTTCTAACAAATTTATCCCAAAATTTAATATATATTAGAAAAAGTCAGTCAACCAATTGAGTCGTATCTTGTAAGTAGTATATCAGAGGAAATTTTGAGTTTATAGCATAAAAGAGGGATGAATCATTTACATGGCATTTTTGTTTGTATTTCCGTCAAATTGAATTATATTGCACTTTAATAATCAAACATTTTTGTTATGTCCCAACAAAAAGAAAATCTTCCCTGGAAATGGATTTTAGATGATTGTATGAGCCCAATTTGGCCCACTTCCACTCACAGCCTGGTCCGGAAGGAAGAACAAAGAAAACCTAGAAAATTAGTGATTTGTAGTTATAGTAGAAAATTGAACATTACTAGGAGTCGAATTGTCACGAAACTCATATCCAAAAAAACCGTTTGAATAGAATTATTTGAAATATTATCATTTTATTGTGATATTATATTTATTGTTATATATTTAAAACTTTTATAATTAGAGCATTATTGTTATTACGGTTTTGGTTAATAATCAATAGCATTTTTTTTTTTTGATAAAATTTTGAGCATCACTAGCATAATTCTTAACTCATATTATATAAGTGAAAAATCTTCTTAAATGTAATCTGAACTCGTCAAAAAAAAATTGTAATAATGTAACAAGTAAAATATTAATATGAAATGTGTAACTATATATATGTTTTAAGCCAATACGAAAATAAATTACTTTGAACACAACACCTATCCATGAGAAAGTCGATTAACAGTATGAACATGTGTATGGGTTCGTAACCTTTCACGATATTAGTAACGATTTACTTATAATAATTTATCATACACTGTAAACGCAAATTACTTTTAATATTATGCATAGACACCAAATGCATGAAAATCTCTTACCTAATTAGTACCACATTGCTTATCTTATGAAGAGCTTTCACATGGTTCACATGAGAGAAAACACAATATAAATCACCTGATTTTTTGTTTTCATCATGTCGGCCCAATCCAGTATTAAGCCCAAACTTGATTCAGACATTAGGGTTCTTATACCATTTGAATATTCGAATTAAGTTTTGGTTCGAATTCTGTTTGGTCGCTTTATATTTTCTATTTTGGGAGGCTTTTCTTCATTGCGTTGAGTTTCTGTCATTTGCGATCAACGAAGTATATAACTAAATGATTAAGAACTCACATTTAAATCAAAACTATTACGTGTTTGTTGTTATATATTAAAGGGTTTCTATTTTAATTAATTATTAGTATATAAAATGAGGGTTAAAAGTTACAAATAAAGTTTTGCTTATGGAGCTGCTTTGACTATTGCATTGTTAGTGGATAGATTTGGATTCTTAATATTCTCTAAGAAAATGGCATTTATGGACCCAAGCATCACTTAACTTCATATATAAAGCAAATTTCAAAACTGTTTTTTTATTTTATATATAAGTGAAGTGATTCGGTTTAACGGGCACCCTAAATTATTTAGAACAGCTATTGATCAACTATATTTTTTGATCAACTATTTTTGTACTATTACTATATCATTTAGATTTTCTTTACTCGATTTACATTTTTATGAGGATATGATTATGTTTCTACTAATTTTAGAACTAGTTTTGATCAATCAATAATTTATTTCGAGAAGTTTCTCCAAAGAATTGCACATTAGCAATAATTAGCTATATCAATTATTTAATACTTTTCACGTCAACATATTATCCAGCTACGAAAGAAATCTCTAAACTATAATAATTGGTTATGTTTGTTGTATCGAATTATATGAATATGCCTATAAAGTTGAATTTATATGCGACAATAATTTCGCTCATGTTTTGTTTTTCCTTTTTTTCTGATATGAAATGTGATTTTTTGTACTAAGAAAGGTTGATAGAGTATTAAATTGTATTCAAAGAATATTTAATTATTACATGTTTAGGGAGCTAGGACTTCAACTTTGAAATATACCTAATATATCTAACATTTAAGTTAAACGAGGGATCGAGTCCTGTCGTTTGTATTTTGCAAGAATTTGGTTAATGAACTGGCCAGTTGTGACCTAATATTGACAAAAAAAACAAAAAGCTAAATGATAAAAAGTTTAATTGGTAGCATTAAATGAGTGGTTATAATAATTACTTATTTAGTTACCAAATACAATTCCGTTTAAAATCAGCCGTTGAAATAGACGTTTGGATATCAACGATTGAAATAAACGTTTGGAATTATTTATAAGTATCTGGTGACAAATAAATATTGTGGGTGTTTGCTCATAGCTAATTCCAACCACCAATTTTCAAATGGTGTTCTATATAACCGTTTATTTTCCTTTCAACCACATTACTTAAAACAAAAAAATACCAATCGATCATAAAATGTAATTTCTTCTTGTGACCGAGCTGGTACATGAGTGTATAATAAAAAACACTACACATTTTATAGATTAGTGTTATTGTTTATTTTGACAATCAATAAATAAATTCTGTAATCTTGTATAAAACTGAAAATATTGAAGTCTATCGAAAAAGTTGATGAATTCTTTTATCTGTATAAAAGATTGTACAGTACGAGGATTTGATTTTATTCGACTTCATTATATTTCCCACATATACGAGTGAGTTGGGTATATTAGAATCAGATTTATGTCAGAACCATTATCTTTTAATATAAATAAATATTATTAAAATATCGTCAATCACCTACATTTTTATCAAATCAATATTCATGATTGTCAAAGCTCCACCAAAATGATTCCACAATTTTTTTTTTCAGAACTTTTCATTAGGTAAAACTGATATCCAATACCTTGGTTCACTATTTTCTCACAAAAAAAAAAACAAAGTAAAATTGAAAAATAGTAATTAATATTATTTTTAAAAAAATATTTAGCATAAGAAGTAGAAAAAAAATCTTATAGAAAATATAAAATAGGAAATTAGAAATACTTGCATAGTATAAAATATTAAATAAGTTTTTACTATCACATCAAATTAATCAACTTTCATTTTAGTACTGGGTCTATAGATTCATGCATAAATTAGTATATAATGATAAATAACGATCTAGTATGACGCTAATAAATGCCCACCAAAAATAACCAAAACAATTTATTTTATATTTTTTTATCAATAATTGAATCAATAATATCTAATTTATAGCCAAACTTTTTGTTAAATTCATGTCAATATAACATAAAACAAACATAACTCTCTAAACTCAAACTCGGGTGAAAAATGCAGCAAATATATTACCCAACCACTTTACGTATTACATATTCATGATATTTTACATATTTTTGTTTTCGTTATAGTATTTGTTGCATAAGCCTGAAAAGTGACAAAGATCTAAGTGGGCAACGACCGAACCCTCGTTAATATGGTCGCTACATTCATAATCATATTCATATCACATCATTTAATATCTTATTATTATCTTATTCTAATCATATAAGTCATTAGACCAAAATATCAAACTGTAAACATTCCACTAAGTCTTTTTTATTGGTCAACATTCAGCAGTAGATTTTTAGTTTCAGATAGACTTTTTATCTTTTATGTTGTGCTATGCTTCAGTTCAAGTTTATACAAGCGAATTTTTTTCGTTAAAGGGTTTTCGTAAATAAAATAAAAGAGTCTTACGATATAAATATAAGAATTTACCAAAAAAAATACAACAAAAATAATAATAAAATGATACGAACAGATATCTAAAGTTTTTAGGGAACTCAATCTTACAAAGAAGATTAAATAATCCAAAAAAAACTAAAAACTTTGAAGGAAATCTACCGATCTCCATCTGTAAGCGTAAAATACTTTAGAAAGATCACCCAAAACGTAAACTTGATTAAAATAGACAAAAATGTGCAACTCAACCAAAATAAAAAAAAAGAGAAATCTAAAATCTCAAAGAAAAAACTAAAGACGTGTGGTCTAATGATAGTGACTATTTTAGCTTTTCTCAAGTACCAAAGTTTGATTTTTTCTCAATGCAAAAAGAAAGAAAAATAAGAATTTTAGAATATGGATTTTGGCTATGGATCGAACGTTATCGATCCAATTATAAGAATAAGGTTGACAAAAAAAAATCCCAGAAAAAACATGGATTGGGAGAATAAAAACCGAAATGTCTTCAAGACATTAATTTATTGTTTTTTTTTGTTATTTCGCTACGTTAATTTTAAATTTGGTCATTAAGATCAACGTTAAAAGATGTAACCACATGATTATTTTAAAAAAAGACTTCCATCGTGAATGAAAATAATTACATATAATTATGGTTTCTTTGCGATCATTACAAACGTTATGGAAAAACTATCCGACACTAAAGATTTAGTGTGTCATACAAAATATTTATTTAACCAAACTTTATAAATATGTAAGCGTAAATGTGTCAGCATCACTTAAAATATATAGATGTCGTTGTCTCCACTTGATACTTTGTTCTTACACATCTTCGTACGGAAAAGATGGATAAAGTTATTAACCATAGATAGTGGAAACTGAAACAAAAAGTTGTCTAATGCTTTCGAATTGAAGCAACGAGCACGTTATAAACTTTATAAAACTATTAAACCTGTTAAATCGTGGAAGATACAGAAGAAGATATAATCTAATTCTTTTCATTTTTTTAAATTGATATAGAAGAATTAGAAGATATTTTTAGCTACAAGAAAACACCCAATTTGTAAGGGAAAAATGTCATTACAAATTTGTTATGGTATGGGTTTGCAAGGCAAACCAATCCATAGCAAATTTGCAAAGGATTTGATATGGATTACTTCCCTATCAAATTAGCAAGGTTACTGCAACAGAAAAGTTCCCTAGCAAATATCGGTGAAAGAAGTTGGGTTACGTTTAAAGTGAGTTGTACCTAACATTTAAAAAATCTCTTGCAAAAACCTTGCACAATGATATTCCCTTGCAAATCCTTTGCATATATCCCTTGCAAAGCTTGCTACGGATTTGCAAGGGATGTGCTAAATCCCTAGCTAATCCCTAGCAACTCTCTAAACCGAGTTTGTTTTTAAACCCGTAAGTATTCATATAATCCTAGACAAATTGTATACCGAAATGAATATTCCGAGACTTACAAGTACTAATAGACTGACAACCAAGAAAACATTTATAATGATGACTCTAACTATAAGTACATATAATTAACAAACATTAACGAACCACATGTAGTTAAATTAAACAAATTGAAGTTTTAGAGATGTCGTATTTGTTTTAGGTTTTTATCACTTTTGAGACTTTGAAATTTCATAATCTTTCAAGATTTATTTTTTACATGAATTATAATAGTGTTTCGTTTTTACGGGTTTAAGAAAAAGGTAGATTTAGGGAGTTGCAAGGTATTAGCTAGGGATTTAGCACATCCCTTGCAAATACGTTGCAATCTTTGCAAGAGATTACCAAGAGATTTAACACATCCCTTGCTAATCCCTTGCAAATCCGTAGCAAGATTTGCTAGGGATTAGCAAGGCATATGGTAAATCCCTATCAATTCCCTAGCAAAGCTTGCTACAAGGGATTTAGGGGTTAAGTCTCATATTCGGATTTCTAAAGCANATGCCTTGCTAATCCCTAGCAAATCTTGCTACGGATTTGCAAGGGATTAGCAAGGGATGTGTTAAATCTCTTGGTAATCTCTTGCAAAGATTGCAACGTATTTGCAAGGGATGTGCTAAATCCTAGCTAATCCCTTGCAACTCCCTAAACCGAACTTTTTCTTAAACCAAAAAGTATTCATATATATAATCCTAGAAATACTGTATGCCGAAATAAGTATTCCGACTCTTACAAGTACTAAAAGACAGAAAACCAAGAAAACATTTATAATGATGACTCTAACTGTAAGTACATATAATTATCAAACATTAACGAAAACACATGTAGTTAAGTTAATAAAATCGATATTTTAGAGAGGTCGTATTTGTTTTCAGTTTTTTATGAGACTCTGAAATTTCATAATCTTTTGAGATTTATTTTTTACATGGATTGTAATAGTATTTCGTATTTACGGGTTTAAGAAAAAGGTTGGTTTAGGGAGTTGCAAAGGATTAGCAAGGGATTTAGCACATCCCTTGCGAATCCGTTGCAATCTTTGCAAGGGATTTAGCACATTCCTTGCTTATCCCTTCCAAAGATTGCAACGGATTTGCAAGGGATGTGCTAAATCCCTTGCAACTCCCTAAAACCCTAATTCCCTTGCAACTCACTTGCAAACCTAATATACTTAAGATTGAAAAATAAAGGAGCCGTTTTTTGCATTCACCACTCACCATCTCTTTTCTCTCCTCTTTTACTCTCCACCCGCCGTCCACCGCTGTGTTCCTGCCAGCCGCTGGCCTCCTTCTTCCCGCCGGACGGTGCCTCTCCTCTTTTCTTCTCTTTTCTTTTCTTCTCTTCTCTTCTCTTCCCTTCCAGCCACTCCTCCACCTCCGCACCGCCATTGCTCCTCCACCGCCACCCCGCCGTTGCTCCTCCACCGCCGGTGAGGTATGGTTTCTCTCCTCTCCTTCTTTATTCTACCAATTTGAACCATAGTTTTGCTAGATTTTAGGATTTCGAACATAGATCTAGGCATATAACTTTAGATTTTAGGTTTTGGAATTTAGATTTAGATTTAGGATATTAGATTAAGATTTTCAACAATTTGGAATGTAGATCTATGCTTGAAATTATATATAGAATTTATTAAATGATTTTTGGAATTTTGAAAATGATTTTTGGAATTTTAAAAACGATTTCGGAATTTTCAAAACCAAAATCAAAACATGTTTTTGATTTTAAATTTTTTTTTCTAAATTTTTTCGATTTTATAAAAAAATATTATGTAATTTTAAAACATTTTTGTGAATTCTATAAATATTTTTATGAATTATTAAACCTTTTTTATTTTTAAAAATATTTTTATGATTTACAAAAATTTTTTATGAACTTTTAAAAATATTTATAATTATTCAATTTTCTCAAACATTTTATATATTTTTAGAATATTTTTATGAATTTATCTATATTTTTATGAATTGTAAAAAAATTTTAAGAATTTTTAAAATTATTTAATTTTATTTATGTTTTTAGATGTCGAGAAGATTGATCTTCAGGACCAGTTGATTCAGATTCAAGATAAGAAGATCCGGAAATATGATAAGATCTTCTCATATTTGGCTTAGAAAGATTCAGAATTGGCGAGTCTAATTCAAGAAGATGACGACGACGAGGCTTAGGAAATGGAGAATGCCGAAGATAGTTAGAGTTTTTTTTTTTGTAATATAACATTTTAATTTTTAAATTATGTAGAATATTATGTTTGAATTAATTTGTTTTAATTTTCATTTAGTCAATTTAATTTTAATTTATAATATAATTATATTTAATATTTAATATATAATTTAATTAAATAAAATCAGTCCCTAGCAAATCCCTTGCAAAATTGGTCCCTAGTAAATCCCTTGCAAAATTATGCCTAGCAAATCCCTTGCAAAACCATGCCTAGCGAATTCCTTGCAAAACCATGTCTAGCAAATCCCTTGCAAAAATTTGCAAGAGTATTGCTAGGGATATTTTGCAAGGGATTTGCGAGGGAATTTTCCCTTGCAGCAGTTGCAAGTGATTTGCAACTAACGATTTGCAAGGGAATGGAATCCCTTGTAAGGTCATTGCAAATCGCGATTTGCAAGGAATTTGCAATGGTTTCGACCCTTGTAAATGACCTGTTTTCTTGTAGTGTTTGTTGTTAATTAGAAGTTATTTGCTAAAACTTTTATCCAAAAAAAACTACATGTTTAATGATTTACAAATAAGTTTTGTACAATCTATTTATCAACTCAAAAATTTCATAAGATAAATATACAAACTAATTTGGTGGAATAATGTCAACAAAAGATGAATACCAATTTGAACTTCTAATATTACAAGTAAAGAAATATGTTTTGCGATTCAACCTCTAATATGTTTCGGACATGTATAATGTATATGTATTATATCTATTAATTAAAAAAAATATAACATCATATTCATATCTATTATAGTCAGATGGAAGCCAAAAATCGTTAATTATACACTCAAATATAAGCGAGTAAAAAAGAAATATATCTATATCTATATCTATATATATATATATATATTCAAATCTTATTAGAAAACACTTGTTTTCAAATTTATCATATTTTTGTAAAAAGATGTTCCTAATTTTTAAATAATTTCTTCTGCAACTGATCTAGGAAAGCATAAAACATAATCAAAGAAAAACCATAATGCATTGTGTATAAATTAGGATAATTTGAGTAAGTAATATACAATAAGTTGGCAATTTGCTAAAAGACAATGCTTACAAAATCGTAGGCAACTGTATCAATTTATTGGCTAGTATATCTCTACCATGCAGCTTTAATTGATTATTGATAAACATTGCTAATAATATTATTGTCAGTTTACAATTTGTATTGTATGTTTATCTTCAAATTTATCAGTAACCTCTATTATTATTTTTTTTTCCCCGTTACTTGTATATTTTTAATTTTTTTATCCTGTCAAACAAAATATTATCAATCTAAATAACTTGTTATCATCACTTAAACGAATACTTATATTAAAGGCAAAAACAAAATATAGGAACACAACCGTAAATCATTATAATACACTTAATTTTTCAGTTTTCATGGTTAGATACTTAATATTTAAACTATCAAATATTATTGAGTGAATTCACCCTATAAATTAAGTGTGGTACAGAGAAAATGACAAATAATTGAAAAAATAGGAGAAGTGAACCAAACTAATGGTAGGACATTGGTACCGACCGAAGATGCTCTAGAATCTATGGACACTATCCTTTGTCAGTATAATCTATCTACACTTATACGCAAATCTTATGTGTGTGTCAGTGTGTAATTGTTTACAAAGGGTAAAACATTTACAGTACTGTTACAATGTCTAGAAAAAAAAAATCACATTTTTTTTGTCACAAAAAAAAGGGTACATTTTTATTGGGGATTTGTATTAGTGAGCACAAATAGGAGACTAGAGTGAGTTGTTAATTTTTTTTTGACAAATAGTTAAATGATCATTTCTACAATATAGATTTTAGATCAACGTGTAATTCTGTGTGATATAATTTAGTTATACATTTGGATTTATATAAGAAAATCAGGTTTTGACAACCCAAACATCAATCATTTTTAATAAAAATCACCAATTATTCCGCCTAGCTTCATTCATAAAAATTTTGATAAATTTTTCATGAAACATCAAGATTAATTTACAATAATGTTTTAAAGATTACTAAATCCTTAAAAACCATAGAACCAATAAATCCTCCTAAAATTATCTACTTTTAATTTATTTATTGATACATATAAAATGTATAAAGAGAAGCATTCATGGCTAAAGCATTGTAAGCGAATGCTCCACTTTCCTACAACATTTGCATATAATTGTGAGCATTGAGTTACTGCTTTTGTAGTTATGCATATATGTACCAGAGGCTTTCAAGCTTTTTGAGTCTTTCTTTTGAAGAACATGCAAAAGTTTTTGACCTAAATAGTGCATGGTCTTTTGTAGAAACATGCAGAAACAAAACAACATATTGTTTTTACAATGTTATAAGTTACTTTATGTGCTCATTTTGTTTGGTCCGATTGAAATATAAAACTCACAAAAAGTTTGAAACTTTGACTACAAAAGAAATCAGATTTCAATTTTATAATGTTTATACATTTGCCCCTATAGTATTGATTAGTTTACATAAACTTAACTTGAACTGAAAAATTGAACATTAATCTCACTGCTTATTGGGTTGTGGGGTTTTTGAATTAACCCCTTTAATTCTGTTTGAGTTTGCTCGACTAACTCCTGTCGAATTTTACAAAATTTTCCTCTACCGCTGCATTGTCCTAGCCGCCTCCTCAAATTTGGGATTCTTGCTGCTCCATCCTTTTTTTTTTTGGTCACAAACGCACTGATTTTATTGAATAAAAGTATAAAGAATTATATGAGTCGAAAACAAAATATGAGCGATACATATCAAGCTTCAAAAAAACATAAATGTAAGATAGATGGCTTCCAATCGGATAAACTCTAACACTTTGGATTTCCGGAAAAAAGTTTGGTAAAATATTCTTGGAGACTCCTACTTCTATCGCCATATAAGGCATTCGAACACCATAAATCGCTCATCGAAAGTTTGAATCGAGCTACAAGAAGGTTTCTCTTGAACAAAGGAAGGTCAAAGAAATAATCTCATACTAGGCGTAAAATTAAAGAGAAATTAAGTAAAATTTCTCCGCACCCCACATAAAGATCCATGTCCTTAATGGCTCACTTAAAAATAAGGTTTAGAGTTAATTTATTGATATATCTCATTCGATTCAACTTGGCCCACCAGACCAGTCTATTACCAGACCCAAACTGGATAGGTGCTAATTGGATACAAGGGTAAACCTTAGTTTTTAGGATGGCGCCTCTGGTATTCCACTATCAACCAAAGAAGAACATCTTCAGATCTCGCTGGAGATAACATATCAAGTTATCAACAGTTTTTGTAACAATTTCAGAGTCCCACTACAGGCTCGCCAGGAAAGGTAAACACTTTGTCGATCTTGAGAGATGAACTCCAGCTCAATTAACCAGCCACTTCTAGTTCCTTTTCCGACCATTTTGGAAGCGTAGATAGATGGAATCGTGGGCTTGTCATAGCAGCTAGTTAATGGAGAAAAGACGATGATGATACCATCAATGGTCCAAGCAGAATAGGAAGAACACCATAACCTATGGCACATATATGAAGGTGATGAGGCTTTAGATCTAGGCCAAAAATTTCTGGAAACAATGGAAAACATATCAGAAAAAGGGGCTAGATTCGGCGAGAGATAGAGTGTGAAAAAGACGGTTTCGTCAGTTAAAAGTCACCAAAAAACTCATAGAGACCAGTAGAGCAACGATAGAAGAATGAAGAAAAATGAAAAAGTGCATTAAAAATGGTAGTTGATGCCGGTTGGAAGAGAGGGCCTTGTAAATCATGTCCGAGAGAGAAATCTCGATTTTTATCTTGCTGCTCCATTCTAGTATCAGATTTTGATATAGTTACGTGCAGTGGCGGATGCAGCATACATTTTAGTATGGGGCACTATTGATAAGATTTTAAAATTATAGAAACAAAATATATGAAAAACAACAAAAAGTTGTATGAGGCATGTGCCCATAGAGTCACTACTTACGTCCGCCACTGGTTGCATGTTTCAAGACACTTTATAATTTCAGTATCCTTCACCTTTCTCTCATTTTTTAGTAATCTTATGTTTCTCTTACGTTGAATTTTCACATTTTATTTCATTTCAATAGAAGATTATTTATCTGAAAAAGTCATTAATCTCACTAACTAAATGTCTTACTGTGTTAATAAATTCAGTAATTCTTTTCCTTCTTCTTTTTGTACAGAGTAATTTTTTTCTTCAAGCAATAATTTAACACTTGACCACTTGATATTATGTTTTTCCTTTGTTTTTTGGACGAAGATATTAGATTTAAGAAACGAATATGATAATTCCTTAGATATAAGTTGTTTGAAAAAAAATAATACAGATGAAATATTGTTGACGATTTTATGATAATGACATAAGAAAACAAGAATTAAAGGTTGGCGTCACGATTTAAAGGTTCGTCCTTCATGATGAATATTTTTCGAGTGCGATTTGTTTTCATTTTATGCTCTTTTGAGAACAAATTAATAATTTGTGCGTCAAAGATCCGACACGTAAATATCAAATTTTTCTTGGAATTTTGTCAAAAATTAAATACTTGGCTATTAGCAAATCATGTGTCAAATTTTTATTAACTGGATGTCAAGGTTATACTTCAAAAATAAAGTTATAGAATAATCTTGTAGAATCAAGCGATGACTACATCTCTTTCAATTACTTGAAATGAAAAAGTTAGAAGAATATAATTAAAAAGTATATATAATATAAGACAGTTTGATAATAACATTTAATATACTTTTTTCGTTGAAAAAATATTAAAATATAAATAATTATACCGGTTCATCTTGATCATTAAAATATTAATTTTCCATAGTATCTGTATTTATTATCTAAATATCTCATACGAAATGCTGAATTCAACAAATTCTCCAATCTCTAAAGTTATGATTCTTTTTTGAAGTAATTAGTAGGTTTATAAATTTGTAAGATTCTAGGGTTTGGAGAATGAAATTTTGGATTTATATATTATAAGATGAAATTTTAAAAAAAAATTATAAAATTTATGGTTTTTATTTAAATATGTAGATATATATATATGACATAAAAATATTATAAGCTTGTTTGAAAACATACAATGAGGATGACAAACTAAACGATCATTTTTTCGATGGGAAAGAATGAAGATGTTCAAAATAGCCCTTTATCAAAAAAATAAAAAAAAAGATGTTCGAAATAGTAGAACATTTGTGAAAAATGAGAGAAAACTAATTCGATTGAACAAGAAATTTTATGTTAAATTCGGTGCAGTACACACTAACCTAAAATTGAAGATCAATTATATCTCTTTGGCATATATATTGACATAGTTGTTTTTAACAGTCAAGAATGTCATTTTTCAACCAAATTGTAAGGAACCATCGAAAATTCTATAAGGATTATGGATATCCATTCGTAACTGTTGGATAAGTTTCAAAGTATTCAACAATGTATTGGTGAAGAAGTTTCTAGTAATTTTAAAAAAGTACTTAGATTAAGATATTGTTAGAAGATTAGGAATAAAAGGAATTGTTTCTAATAAAAAAAGGAAATTAGGAATTAAAGGAACTATTCCTAATAAAAAAAGAAATTAACAAGTTGTGTTAATGCCTATAAATATTTTGGTTGAGTTGTAATTAAAGGTAAGATTTTGAGGTGTTTAGTTTTTGAAGTCATATTTTCTAAGCATCAATAAGAAGAGTTATTTCTTATGATCAAAGTGTGCAAATTTCAACTTTAATTAGTATCAGAGTTCAAGGTTATCGATCTAGGAAGCTTGATTAATCATGGGAGATGTTGATCAAAAGTCTATTCAATCTAATGAGCATACGACCACGATAAATTGCCCTATGCTTTCATCCACAAACTAGACGGTGTGGGCAATGCGGATGAAGGTGTTATTACGAATCAACAAGGTTTGGAAAGTTGTTGATGGGGATTCAAAGGATCCTGAGAAGAACGATATAGCAATAGGGTTGCTATTTCAATCGATATCGGAGGAACTTATTTTGCAAGCTGGTGAGCAAGAAACCGCCAAAGGAATATGAACGACAATAAAGGCTCGATATCTTGGTGCAGAACGTGTTAAGGAAGCAAGACTCCAAACCCTAATGAGCAAATTTGAAAGATTAAGAATAAGTGAGAATGATAGTATTGAAAACTTTACGGGAAAACTATCGGAGTTAGCTTCAAAATCGGCTGCATTAGGAAAGACAATAGAGGAACCTAAACTTGTAAAGAAGTTTCTTAGTAACTTGCCAAGAAGAAATTTTATACATATCACGGCTACTCTTGAGCAAATTCTTGATTTGAATTCCACAAGTTTTGAAGATATAGTTGGGAGACTCAAAGCTTTTGAAGAAAGAATTACCGATGAAGATCGTCATCAAAGTTTTGAGAATGAGCTGCTCTATACAAATTCAAATCAAGGATCTAAAAACTTGAAGGGTAAAGGACGAGGAAAATGAGGGGATCTCCAAAGCAAAACAAATCCAAAAGACAAAAGAGATATGTCTAAGGTGGTTTGTTTTAGATGTGACAAACTAGGTCACTTTGCATCTAAATGTCCAACTCAAAAGTTTAGAACACAAAACCAAGAAGCAAACTTGGTAGATGCGGATGAGACCAAAGAAGCCGATAAATCCAAAGAAATTCGAACAACAAAAGGATGAAGAAGGAACTTGGTATTTAGATAATGGGGCAAGTAATCACATAACCGAAAACAAGGGATATTTCTCGAAGCTAGAGGAAAACATCAAAGGAAATGTCAAATTTGGAGATGGATCTCATGTAAAAACCAAAGGGAAAGGAGCAATTCTCTTTCAAGGGAAAACGGGAGAACAAAATCTTGTCACAAACATCTATTATATTCCAAGCCTAAAAAGAAATATTCTAAGTTTGGGACAAGCTACCGAAGTTGGATGTGATGTAAGGATGAAAAAAGATTATTTGACAATTCACAATCCGAAAGGAAGGCTTCTAGTTCGAACCAAAAGGTCTCCAAATCGACTATATAAGATCAAGCTAGTAATTGGAAAACCGGTATGTTTGCTTATAAAAATTGAAGAAGATTCATGGAAGTGGCATGCAAGAATGGGTCATCTAAGCTTTAGAACTCTTAAGGCAATGTCATATCTAAAGATGGTAAAAGGATTGCCAAAGATTAATGAAGAGAAGATATGCGACTCTTGCTTGGTGGGTAAGCAAACACGTTTGTCATTCCCTCAAAAGGCAAAATTTCGAGCTTCAAAATCTTTAGAACTCATTCATGCCAATTTATGTGGTCCGTTTACTCCCACAATGTTTAGAGGAAACAAATATATATTTGTTCTAATTGATGATTATACAAGATATATGTAAACTATCTTGCTTAAGGAAAAGAGTGAGACTTATGAAATATTCAAAGCTTTCAAAGTTATGGTCGAAAAGGAGTTAGAGAAAGAGATTAGAACCCTAAGAACCGATAGAGGAGGGGAGTTTACATCAAAAGAATTTCAAGACTTTTGTGATTCAAAGATAATTAAAAGACATCTTACAGCCCCTTACACACCACAACACAATGGAGTTTTAAAAAGAAGAAATAGAACACTTTTGGAGATGACAAGAAGTATTCTTAAGGCAATGAAGGTTCCAAATCGATTTTGAGGAGAAGCTATTCGACACTCTACATACCTAATCAATAGAATACCAACAAGAGCACTAGAAAACAAGACACCTTATGAAGAGTTTAAGGAAAAGAAGCCAAAGGTTGATCATATAAGGGTCGACGATTGCATAGCTTATGCAAATACACAAACATCTAATCTCAAGAAACTTGATGATCGATCAAATACTCTTGTGAATCTTGGAATAGAACCTGGAACAAAGGCTTATAGACTCTACAATCCATGAAACAAGAGAGTAATCATAAGTTGTGATGTGGTTTTTGATGAGAAAATGAGTTGGAATTGGGTACAAGTTCAAGATGAAACAATGAGAGAACCGGGAATGTTTCACTTGAGATGGGGAGATAACAAGGTAACTAGAGAAGATTCACAAGGGAATAATGACGATTCTCAAAAGAATAATGACGAGGAAGATGAGCTTGTGACGGATCAAGAAAATCTTCAAGAAAACCAAGAAAACGAGAAGATTGAGAACGAATAAGAGCATGAAGAAGTTCAAGGTCTTCGAAGATCAAATCGAGTTGCAACAACTCAATGTTACCTTGATGATTATGTCCTTCAAGCTGGAATAGAGTGTGAGAGGTTGCTTCTAAACATGGATGATGAACCAAGCTGTTTTAATGAGATTAAAGGTTCAAAACGTTGGATTCTAGCTTGTGAAGATGAGATCAACTCTATAAACAAGAACAAGACTTGGTTTTTGTTGACAAACCACGAGATGCGAAGATTATAAGTCTAAAATGGATCTTTAAAATCAAAAGGAATGCAGATGGTACAATCAACAAGTACAAATCACGTCTTGTAGCCAAAGGATACGTTCAAGAATCGGGAATTAACTTTGATGAAGTCTTTGCACCCGTAGCCCGTCTTGAAACCATAAGAATATTGATTGGACTAGCAGCTTCTAAAGGATGGGAGATTCATCATCTAGAAGTCAAGACTGCTTTCTTACATGGTGAATTGAAAGAAGATGTGTATGTCTATCAACCCGAAGGTTTCGAAGTAAAAGGAGAAGAACACAAGGTATACAAACGCTCTAAAGCTTTGTATGGTCTAAAACAAGCACCTCGGGCATGGAATACAAAACTTGATCAAACACTCAAAGGTTTAAAATTTGAGAGATGCTCAAGAGAAACCGCAGTATACATCAAAGAAGGAGTCGATTTCCTTGTTGTGGCAATCTATGTTGATAATCTTTTTGTGACCGAATCTTTACTTAAGGTTATTCGAGAATTTAAAGAAGGAATGGCCACAAACTTTGAAATGTCGGACCTTGGAAAGTTGACTTACTATCTAGGTATAGAAGTGTATCAAGGAAAAGATTTCATTGAAATCAAACAAGAAGAATATGCAAAAAGAATTCTAAAGGAAGCTGGCCTAGAAACATGTAATCCGACTCTAATTCCTATGGAGTTTGGGTTGAAGGTTTCTAAGGCTCAAGAAGAAGAAGAAATAGATCCAAAAGGTTATAGAAGACAAATTGGATGTCTTAGATACTTATTGCTGATACACTCAGGTTTTAACCTTATATCCTACTGCAAGTGCACAACAAAACGAAGTAGTATTCTAGGGATCGAATTCACTGAGACCAAGTTATTTCACTATCGAATGTTTTACCTAATTAGAGCTAAGACTAAACTAGAATTGTGATTTAACCAGAGTTGCAGCGTAAAATAAAACTCATTATAATTCAATAGCTAAAAACATCAAGCTTAGGGAATTCATTAAGAAGATTTAGGAATTAGAATGAAGAATCTATTCTAGTTTATTATATCACTTTCTCGACTAAGAAATACAAACTATGATTGATCCACTATCGTGGCACCTATCACTGCATCTAACATGCAAGAGATCCTAACTATCATTGGTTCCAGAGATCTAAACACGCATTAACGAGCAGTTCTAATATGTCTACAATCAACCTTAACCTCAGCTGTCGCGGTTAAGGATTGATTGCTCCCCTAGAAAGGATCCAATTTCTGTTAAGCTTTTGGAATAATAAGGAATCTATGATCATAGACTAGTTAGCTACTCTAATCTAAGCATTAACAATCTTTCTAGGTTAAGAATTCATCCAGTATTCCTATTTGTTCCTCATTCTTCTATTCCCAAATAATCTTTGAAAATCCTAAACTTGACTATAGATCTACTCAGACATGGAAATAGAAACAAAGCAAAGAGATATAAAAGAATTCATTGAGAAAATTGCAAATTGAAAATAAGATGTTTATAAATTCTTCTCAAATTGTGTAGAGATACAAATCTTCTCCTCTAGCCTACAAGAGGTTTCTGAAAACTTCTCCTCTTAAAATTTATGTTCTACACGTGTTTTTAACCTAAAAGTTCTGATAAAACCGAACTGGTACAAAAATAAGGAAATTGGATTTTCGCTTCGCAAGGTTGCTGATCGATCGATCCTGATGTTGATCGATCGATCTTCTCTTCATTGGTCGATCACAAAAGCACGAGATCGATCAATGGGTCGAGCGCTTCTTCTTCTAGACGTTGATCGATCGTTTAGTGGAGATGATGTCGATCAATAAATCGAGTGCACAGAGCTGAGGGATGGTGATCGATCGCTCTAGGTATGTAAAGTCGATCAATTTATCGAGTGTAAAATTCTTTCAAATATTGTGATCGATCGATCAGAGGGTGGATCGATCGATCATGAAACTCCATGAGAAGTCTCCAAATTCAGCTCCAAACTCGTTTCGCGTGTAGAATCCAGGTTAACCTTGAATTGTACCTGTAAGAAATCTAAAAACATAACAAAGACTAAAGAAAACATGTAAATTAGTGAGTTAAAAATCGGTAAAAATGAGGTATATCAATTCCTCATACTTGGCTTTTTGCTTGTCCTCAAGCAAACAGAAAACTAAGATTGAAAACGAGAACTGAAATAATAGGAACTCAATCATCGTAAGATTACCACAAAAGCCATTACCCTAGTAATCCACATGAAACACATACCTGACAATATCGAGACCACCTTGTACTTCCCCTAAACTTTACAACTGACCCAAACAAACTCCACAATCCAAACAAGCAATCCGAGTTCACTATACCGACTTTCTAGAGTATCTAAGTGCGGTCTCATCAAAGAAATATCGATCAAAGGATATGAGAGTTTCTCTCTCAATTTTCAAGACTACTTTCAATATTGGTCCCTTCCTCTCATTTCATCCTAACCAATTTTCTCCCTACTTATCTAGGGTATCATTTTATTTTTTTTATTGGTGATTCTTAGGTAACTCAATGAAAAAGCAGGAAATGTATCATCATTAAAGCTAGAAAACAGAATTACAAAGTCCCTTGAGTAAATGATTACTGTTTAGGATTTGGTTTGGCATAAAGCAATAAAAATATCTACAATCGATTAATGTGAAATTAATCGTCTTCCCATCTCTTTGCAAAGTTTTAACGGACACCTAATCGAAGAGACTTTGTGGTTTAAGTAGGGCACTAGAACATTAAAAATAGGAAAGTAAAATAGAAACAATATATAAAATCAGATTTATTTTAAACGAATTTCAGGAAAAAGACAACAAGTAAAAGTTATGTTTCAACGAAGACTATCTTTTTCTTTAAGAAAAAGAAGACACGATCTTACCCAAATCGTTAGCATCGAACCTGCAAGTGCCACGTTCGAAAGAGGATCTATAAATAATACAAATCACAAACAATAATGTCAGTTTTGTGTTCTATTCAGAAATTGTATTAAAATATTCTGAAAATTCCTCAAGAAGAAAATTAATATTTAATTAAACATATAAGCTCAGTGGAGCATTATATTTCCAAGAGAACATATATTTATTACTTATGTAAAATTTAAATATGATTCTTGACAATCGATTTTGTTTAAATGAAATATATATAATTTTCATATGATTCTTTGTATACCATTTAGAATGTATAATATATGCAGTAACTTGTATGATTTTTTTTAGGAAAATAAAATACTTCATTGAATCAGATTCCAAAGAGAAGATCTTTTTTTTTTTTCATTTTTTCCTCTTTTGTATGGAAAAGAATAAGGACTTTTTTTCTCGTTGAAAAGAATATTTTCAACCTATATTATATTACAAAAGTATATATAGGGTTTAAAGGATAAAAACAATTTTCTCATACAAATGTAAGTTTTCAATAGCTTTTAATTATGCATCTTGTTCCTTGAATGCAAATTTTAATAGCTTTTATTCGTGCGATCGTGTCGTAAATATGTTTTGCCGTATATCATTATCAAACATTATCAAGTCTTTTTCTGCATTATATCTAATATTCGTTATATCTCCGTAGGTAATTTCTACTGAAATTCGATTTGATATATACTCGTATATGAGATGTAGATGTAAAACTTTTTGGTATATATATAACAGTTGTATTGATTAGGTTAATGTTTGAATAGAATCTCAAGAATAAATGTGTCGCAATGAAGCATAACTTTGTTTTTGTAATGTTCTTACAGCTTTCTGTTTTGGTGTCAAATCCAACTACTTATTTTTCACAATAATGTTTCTTCTTTTATTGAGTTACGTTTCTTCATTTAATTCAACGAATCACACAAACTAATAAATATTAAATGTCATTAGAAAAGAAAAAAAGATATACTACTAAATAAAAATTATTGGTGCATTTGAGTCCATGTTCAAATAATCATAATTTATGATTTATACTATAGTATGAGAAAAATGCTTTTCTTTTTGTCAATCTCAAAAATACTTTATGCTTTTCATCATGTTATGACGTCATTAACATCTACGTGTTCAAGAAAAGTAGACTTTTGTCTATTACTTTTTGTATTAAAGCATTAATTTTTATATTTTATATCATAAAAATGCAAATTAATTTTCGAATATGCCATAGCTGAAATACTACTATATATTATATCGAGTAATAACATGTATATCAGAAAGTATAAATATATAGTTAAAGATTATAGTGATTTTATTTCTCTTTTAAAAGATATCTTTCTTTTTTATCTATAATGAAATAAGTGTAATAGGACTGCGACATGTAACCTAATATATTGTATACGTACAAATGCAGTTAATTTACGATGTAAAATTAAATGCTTGATATTGAAATTAAATGAAACGTGGATTGTAGAAATTGATATATTTAACAGAAGACAAAGATGGTTGGCTACAAACATTATATTCAATATACTTCTAATTACACAACACATATATACAATGGGGAAGTAAAAAATAGATAGGATATAAAAGTTAGTTAGTAATCAGTGTACTCTATTCAATAATATTTGTTTCTTTTAAATAATAATAATATTTGCCAGTTTTTTTTCAACAATTATATCGATATTATTATGTATAATCTATATTTTATTAGTAAACCTAGATAAAATATCGAAACCCGAATATTGGAATAGATATGATGGATTTCAGCTCGGTTTTGGGTATTCTCAAAATATCCAATAATTCTTTTTTGTTGATCATCTAGATATCGCGTAATACTCCAAATCAAATCAATACATGATCGAATATTTCATAGACCCAATTTTATGTAGATATATACATAAATAAATAATATTTTGGGTAACTCAGATAAATTTTGGTTCTCTAAACTTTTAGCGAAGCCAACTGAAAAGCGCATAGCACCAACAAAATACCAAATCGAAACTTTATTGGTTTCTATATGGATTCAAAATTTCTTACTTGAAAGATTTAGAACTAAGTGAAACTGATTCGAATGCCTAAGACTATCTAATACACAAGATTACACAATTATCTAAAATCAGATTTATAGCGAAAAAATTGAATAAACTACTTCTTCCTAATATTTTTCGGCTTATCAGTATATGAAACTTTATGCATATTTTTTTTTCTTTGTCGACACTGGGATGTGCGATTCGATTCCGAGATGTGCAAATGCACCTACCATTAGAGGACTTATGCTGATATAATATAAGTTACAGAAGCGAAAAATTAATAAATTGCGGTATGAATGAAGTATATACTTTCTCCTACTTAATTTTCTATCCATAATACCAAGAAACAGATAGTCCAGTTAACTTGTTCCTGATCTAACTTGGCACTAGGTTGTAAGTTTAAATCCCACCAGTTTCAGTAGAAGCAATTTGGATATGAATCAAGTTTTTGTCGATCTCATTAGTAATAAAAAAAAAAAAGTAAGGTTAGAAAAAAAAAAAAAAAAAATTTCCCTCCATAATGAATGTCCCCACTTCTTTCCTTTATAAACACATCACATTACATGTGAACCTCTCAACTCTCACTCTACACACCAAATCAAATCACTCTCTCTTTCTTTCTTTCTCTCGATGATGCCTCCTAGTGAGCAAGAATCTAGCTTCCCTATAGCACCAGGTCCGAACCGAAACGAAACAAGTCCGGTTCAAGATACCCGGTTTAGCTCTCCAAGTCATGTAATCCCATGCTTTGATGAAGACGACGGTCCAAGTTACCAGTCAAGACAATCTTCTGTTCTTCGCCAATCTTTACGTCCAATAATCCTTAAGGTCCAAAACATACAATATATTTCAATAAATCTTAAGTTATATACCGTAAATTTTCTCATTTTTTGATTGATTTGTGTATGTAATGCAGTTTGAGGAGTTAACGTACAGTATTAAATCACAAACCGGGAAAAGAAGCTATTGGTTCGGTACACAAGAACCAAAATCAAACCGGTTAATTCTCAATGGTGTAAACGGTATAGTCAAACCAGGAGAGCTATTAGCAATGCTTGGTCCATCAGGAAGTGGCAAAACAACCCTAGTAACGGCGTTAGCTGGACGTTTAACCGGGAAGTTATCAGGAACCATTAGCTATAATGGAGATCCGTTTACAAGCTCCGTTAAACGAAAAACCGGTTTCGTTACACAAGACGATGTTCTTTATCCACACTTAACCGTCATGGAGACATTAACATACACAGCTTTGCTTCGTTTACCTAAAGAACTAACCAAAAAAGAGAAAACAGAGCAAGCAGAGACGGTTTTATCGGATCTCGGGTTGACCCGGTGTTGCAACAGTATAATTGGAGGCGGGTTGGTTCGAGGCATTTCGGGTGGGGAAAGAAAACGGGTTAGTATTGGACAAGAAATGCTTGTGAATCCAAGTTTGTTGTTTCTAGATGAGCCAACGTCGGGTCTTGACTCAACCACCGCGGCTCGTATAGTAGGGACCTTAAGGTCGCTAGCTCGCGGTGGTAGGACGGTGGTTACGACGATTCATCAACCGTCAAGTAGGCTTTATCGAATGTTTGATAAAGTGTTGGTTTTATCAGAAGGATATGTGATATATAGTGGAGATTCGGGTCGGGTCATGGAGTATTTTGGTTCTATTGGATATCAACCCGGATCCAGTTTTGTTAACCCGGCTGATTTCGTGCTTGATCTTGCTAATGGTAGGCACTAAGTCTTTTTATGTTATCGTCTACAATTTAAACACGCATGCATTTTACCGAATTTGAATCTTATGTTATAACACAAGTCACCACTATATTTATGGTAGGTCCAAAATATATTCGATTTTTTTTTTATAAAAAAGTGAAAATAAAATGAAATTTAGACAGCTAACTTCGAGTGTAAAGTTAAACACTTTCTTTTTGTTTGCTCATGTGCATCATGAGATTTGTGATAACGACAATTCTAAAACCTTTCTTTGTGTATTTATTATAAGTTTTTGTGCTTTCTTTAAATTATAAATCAATCTTAAAAGAGAAACAAAAGGTTTTGTTAATAGTGACACTAATCATGTGTTTTTTCTTTTAATAATTTGGGTGGTGGTTTGAATTCAAGTAGCGCATTATCATTGTTATAATTAAGTTCGAGTCATCCTCAGCATATTATATGCAACATTTAAGAGATTTTATCTGATTTTTCTAGATTTCGGATGTAGCCAAACTTAGAACAGCGGTAGTATACTACCTATACTCGAACAACCCGAATTATTAAAAAAAATCATGTGGTTTTATGTTCCCTTTGAGTAAGATTTTCTTTCGCAGGAATTACTTCGGATACAAAACAATATGATCAAGTCGACATAAGTGGAAAGTTAGATCGGATCGAAGAACAAAACTCAGTGAAACAGTCGTTAATATCGTCCTACAAGAAGAACTTGTATCCGACATTAAGAGAAGAAGTTTGTAGAACAATTCAAAAAGGTCAAACAGTAAATGGATCAAGAACAAAGTCATCAATAAGTAAGTGTGTTCAAGTCAGTAACATTTAACAAATAAACACTAAATTTTTGTGCTGATTTTTGGATTGATATGAAGATCGATGGCCAACGAGTTGGTGGATGCAATTCACAGTTCTATTGAAAAGAGGTTTAAAAGAGAGAAGTCATGAATCATTTTCAGGACTTAGAATATTTATGGTCACGTCCGTTTCTTTCATTTCTGGTCTCTTATGGTGGCATTCTCGCGTTTCACATATACAAGATCAGGTAACAAATATACATATCACATATCAAAATTTGATTTTATTAAATATATATCATCTATATATGTGACTTGCTGACATTCAAAAGATAATCTAAAATATATTACTAGATTTCGTTATAAATGTGAAGTGTATATATATATACATATATGTACACCAATTATCGTACAAAACATTTTTTTCTACTCTTTTGTTTCTTCTTGTTTACAATCAAAATTGTATATATTTTTTTGACACATCAAATGGTCATTTTGTATTTTTAATGCAAACATATCATTAGTTTTCTCGGTTTAGTTTTTCTTTAATCAATAATCATTAATTTAATCATTAGCTAGATAGAGAATCTCTATATATTAAATTACAATTATATATAATAAAGCACATCCACTATAACCATCACTTATAAAAAATTAGAGATGATGAAAAAATGAAATATAGTACCCCTTCTCTTTCAATATACTATTTTTTACTTAAAAACAAGTAAATTTAAAAAACTTAAATTTTATCAATTAAATTATTTTGAATTTTAAATTAATAGAGCCAATCAAATTAAAAAACTAGATAATCTTACTAATCACAAAAAAGAAAAATGTGTTTAATTTTGCATAGAAATATGCAAAACACTTTATAATATGAAACACATGTTTTCCTAAAACCTCCAATAACGAAACAATGGCAATATTAATATAACGTAAATACAATGTTTTTTTTTTTGAAAAAATAAATACATATATTATTGCTTTATCAATATATTTCGTCAATAAAACTACAAATCGTCGTAAAAACTCTTATATTATTACCATATTAATACATTTGGTCACTATAACAGGTGGGTTTATTGTTCTTCTTCTCAATATTCTGGGGCTTTTACCCACTCTTCAACGCCATTTTCACATTCCCACAAGAACGACCAATGCTTATAAAAGAACGATCTTCCGGAATCTACAGACTCTCTTCTTACTACATAGCAAGAACAGTTGGAGATTTACCAATGGAACTTATTCTTCCAACGATCTTTGTCACAATCACATATTGGATGGGAGGTCTTAAGCCATCTTTCAACACATTCCTCTTGACTCTTATGATTGTTCTCTACAATGTTCTAGTGGCTCAAAGTGTTGGTTTGGCTTTAGGAGCAATCTTAATGGATGCTAAAAAAGCAGCAACATTGTCTTCAGTGATAATGCTTGTGTTCTTACTAGCTGGAGGTTACTATATTCAACATATACCAAGTTTCATCAGCTGGTTGAAGTATGTTTCCTTTAGCCATTATTGCTATAAGCTTCTTGTTGGAGTTCAATACACTTGGGATGAGGTTTATGATTGTGGATTAGGGTTGCATTGTAGTGTTATGGAGTATGAAGGGATTAAGAATTTAGAGATTGGGAATATGATTTGGGATGTTTTGGCTCTTACCTTAATGTTGGTTCTTTATAGGGTACTTGCTTACTTAGCTTTGAGGAACTTGTAACACATTTAGTTCTATGTTTTTTTTTATAACTTTGTGTAAGGTCATCAAGTGTAAAATATTTGTAAGCTATATATATGTTATTTTCATTCATTTTTCTTATTTAATTATTTATTTATATTGTAAAAGTCTTAAAATCCATTACAAAACACTCCCATTACCCCTGAGAATTGAGTGGCTAAGTAGTTAAAGGGTTGGATCTTAGACATCCAGTAAGGATTTCGATCTCTTCATCCCTTTGGGTTCAATATGACTTAAATGCCATCTAATCTGATGACAAAAAAAAACACTCCCATCATATTATATAAAGAAGAGTTTCTCAAAGTTAGTATTTAACAGGATTCTTCCACGTGTCAAATCTTATTATATAAAGAAGGGTTTCTCAAATTTAATAATTAACAGGATTCTTCCACATGTCAAATCCAACGATAGTAAAATTTTTGATGATATATTTAAAACAATTAAAAAAAAGATTATAATAACTATATCACAGAATATTTATTATCTATTTGAAATCATATTATATGAAGGAATTGAATCATATTATATAAAGAAGGGTTTCTCAAAGTTAGTATTTAACAGGATTCTTCCACGTGTCAAATCCAACGATCATAAATTTTTTAGTGATATATCTAAAAAATTAAAAATTAAAAAAAGAAGGTAATCATAACTATGACACAAAATATGTATATCTATTTGAAATCCTATTATATAAAGGAACCGAATCATAATATAAAAATAAATAGTAAATAATTAATTATATCATAATCTAAAAATAATAATGTTGTTAATATTCTAAAAGGAAAGAAAAATTCAATAAAATAATTACAAATATTTTAATTATAAAATAAATATTATATATATAATTATCTATATAGAGATTAGTGAGCACTCTGCATGTAATATCTTATTATATAAAGTACGGTTTTCAAAGTTACTAATTAATTGGATTTTTCACGTCTCAAATCTAACGATCATAAAAAATTTGATGATATATTAAAAAAATTTAAAATAAATCTTTTTATATAAAGAAGGGTTTCTTGCACATCGGACAAGAGTGTCTACTTTATGATTCAAAAAACAAAGATACAACAAAGACAAAAATTTTAAAATAATTTTTAAAAAAATACATAATCACATCCTTATCCTCTAACTACAAGCAAGAAAATCAACTCTATAAATTCAAGGATTTAGGAATCGGCTTTGTATTTCAGAATTCTAATTAAAAAGTTTGTGACAAAAACAAAATCATCCTTCATGAATGATTTATAAAACTTTAACCTTCCTAAATCCTAACATATCAACAAAATTCTCATAAATTACACCAAAATATAATCCAAAGACCCAACAAGCCCATTGGAAAATCCAAAATGTAAGATCTGGGAACGAATCCATTTATGTTGGATATATTACCATCTTATTGGGTCTTTGGGTCCAATGTTATCATCTTGTGATTCTCTATAAATTAATTAAGGCCTTTATTTTAATATTCGAAAAGGCTTCTCTCCAGAGAATGCCAAGTTTTTAGTTTTTACATAAAGCTTTTTCTCAAAATATCTTGATTTGAATTTATAATTTCTTTTTAAGTTGTTCAATTTCTTGAAAAATTTCAAATACTTTCTCTGTTCCTGATTAAGTGATAATTTAAGGCCAATTATTTTTCACAAAAACTGTTTTTTCATTCTTAATTAGTTTTTTTTTTTACAGGACAATTCATTGTTTCTTAAAACCCTCATTTCATTATTGGAAAACGGATGATCTATTAAATCAATTAGAAATTAAGAACGGATGATCTATTAAATCAATTAGAAATTAAGATAATTGGCAAGTGGTCTTTAGCCTAGTGGCATGTAGTAAGTTCACTAAAAGTAGACGCACTTGTACGTTGAGATATCGAGTTTTGCCACCTGCATTACGTAGGAATTTGGCTAATGGATCGGTCAGTTGTGGCCCAATGTTGACAAAAAAAAATTAAGGTAATTTGACTATTAGAAGTAAATATTTTTTTTTTTAATTTAGTGTGAATACCCTAGAAAACTAATCGTTTAGGAACGTAGGTAATTTATTTTATATTTTTATAAAAAAATAATTGAAAAATGATTCTTATAATAATCTAAACCCAAAATAAAATACAATTTCCAGTTATGAAATGCGATCTGAATGCTTTACTGTGATATCACTCCCTCCATTTTAAATTAGATTTTGGTTGAAAGCATGTCAAATATAAAAATATTAGTTAAAATTTAATTAAAAAAGAATACAACCGATGAATATTAATTCTGTAAACTACAATAACACAAAATAAACAAAAACATTTATCCAGGGAACAAAGGTAGTATTACAATATTTTAAGAACTTATAAACAGTAACTATTATTCCAATCATAGCTTATCATTATTTAAAAATCCTCATTTGTTCCATATTTTGTCCCTTAACTCATTTTGTTACATTAATGTTTGAACTATTAACAACATAAATCTCCTATGTGAATAAATATAGGTGGAAAATTAAATATTCGTATGTGTGACCATTAAATATATTTTTCATTAATGGTTGTCAGGTGTTATGAACTTTCTTCTTTTATAGTTTTATGATATCTAGAAGCTTTAATTCGGATCTCATTTTTTTATTCGAAAAATATTAATTACAACTTTGCTATTAATGATATGAACCCATGACGTCATTGATGATTCTAAAGTCACGTGTTATTAAAGTCAAAAATAATATAAAAGTCAACTATTCAACCTTAATATATTGTAAAAGATTGATTTCCAGAATTCAATGACGAAAAATGATAATTTTATAGAAGTTAAATGATAACATGGTGTTGACAGAGAAAAAAAATTAGTGAAAATGGTCTGATTTTATTGAATTTTCCTTCTATTATATTTTATTGTTTAGTCAAATATTGATAATAATTCTAAACCGGAAATGGGTTAGTGAAATGTTTCATAATCCAAGAAACCTAATTCAAAAGTAACCAACAAGTATTCTATTAAATGATTAAATTTAGACAAGTTCTAACCACTGTTATAATGCGGCACATTTTAGTCAAAGCAATAATGTGATTATATGATATTTTTATTCATTTATACATACAAATCAGACAATAATGTTGGAAATTTGGACTAGTTGCGCAGCCCGACATCATGATGATAAATTGATAATAGATGTATTATTCAAAAATTTATCACATGAACAACGTGAAATGAATTGGTTTCTTACTTAATGACATTGGATTAACATTATGATCACGAGATTAAACATTGGTTTGCTCTTTGCAGTATTGATAGCATCAAAGCGAAAATGATACTATTTGAGATAATAACATTGCCTTTTTTTTTTCTGAAAAAACATGCCTCTGGAATACATTCAATTAATTCAGGCAATAAAATCAAGGATTAAAATTGGAAATAAATAAAAATCAAAAGTTTAATGATTTTAAAATGAAAGTGAAATAGCTTTTTCCAACTATTTTGTAATATGAGGATGTTTTTGATATATCTATGGAATATAATAGTGTTTTTTTTTTTTTTTGAAAATTATTCTTTCAGGTATATATGAGGATGATTTATTAGCTTAGTAATTCCATTAATTAAAATTTCAATTCGTAAATTATAAAATCCAATGTTAAACTATTTATATAAAAACAAATCGCATTTGTCTAATAATTCCAAAATTAATCATAAAATTCAAGGGTCAGATTTGGAGTCCTTTAGATATAAATTTAATAAAGATTAATCATTGTAAACGTATAAAATGATAAGATACACAAGTATTCACATGTAAACGTATATATGTCCATATAATTAGTTTATATATGTGTTCATAGAGTCCAATCAATAACAAAAAAAAAAGAATTTCCACAAAAAAAAAAAAGAAGAAAAATCCAAAAAGCTTCCACCTCACGGGAAAAATCAAATAATTCACCAAATCAATAAATTCCTACCATCTACGCCTCTTCCAGCTCTGATTATATGTCAAACAATTAGTTCATTTTGTCCATTTCTCTAATTTTATTTATATATCTTTGATATTTGTCTCATACAAAAACAAATAATAAATCTAACTCTAGAAACCTGACATAATCAAAAATGAACATTTTCTACGAACAGTAAATACGACAAACTGGATTGCAATTCACTTTTATTGCGCAATTAAAACATTTGTTTCCTTATAATAATGACATAAAACAGCCTCAATAGTATAAGTCCCAAAAAAAAGCTAGGATCAATTTATCATCATGTTGTCAGGAAAAAAAAATCAAATCATTATATTTTCAATATTATTCTCCATCTTGAAAAAATACGATAAAACCATAACCAAAAATAGAATAAAATAGAATCTTAAATCTTTCATTTCATTGACCTCCAAAAATACAAATCGATGCAAAAAACATAAATAATATGTAATAAAATCCATTGTCCATGACATTTTTTTTTCAACATTGGACGAACTATTAGCCAATTTAATGCATAATGCAGACGGTAGGACTCGATCCCTCAACATTGCAAGTGTGCCTCTTGCCACTAGACTAAAGGCCACTTGCCATTGTCCATGACATCTAAATTCTAAAATTGTGATAAAAAATAAACTAAATCTAATATATTAGAGCAAAAAATACAAATCGAGTTAATCTTTTTTAAAAATTGAATTAATTTTTAATTGTTAATATTTTAATTACATCATTTATCGCCGAGTTGTTCTCAGTTTGGTGGTTAGGATTATCCAGCTAATGACTTGGTACCAAAGTTCGATTCCTACATGCTGCATTATGATAACTTAAAAAAAAAAATTTTAGAAATATATTTTAGGCTATGGATCAGGTCTTATCGATCCAATGTTACCATATATCCATTTAAATTTCTAGATGTTTCTTTACAATCATCAAAGAAATGTCTAAAGTGTTATTGACCAATATTAATGACCAATTTCTAGAAACAATCTCTTTCATTTACGTGACTAATAATTCGGAAAATTTGAAAACTCTCAACCATATGCAAACAATACTCTCTTCTTCTTCTTTTTTTTGTGCACAAAAAGCAAACAATGCTCAATAAGAAAATTATCAAACATAAAAAGATGAGAAAAATCTATCAAAAAAGTCAATAAAACGAACCCAAAGTGTTACAATTCAAAGTCTTCGTTCAAAGTTGGGTCTCTTTATTAAAAAAATCCTCTTAGCTTCACACATTTTTTTAAAAGACTCCATCTTCAAGTTTTGTTCCTTTAATTCATATCTTAACATTCAACATTTCTTTCATTCTTTAATTCTTTATCAAAAGCGTCTTCTCCAAGTATTTCATTACAGATTATAAACTCAATTTTTCAGACAAAGAACTTAAGCTTTGTTTAACCATGGCTGGTCCAAATCGGAGAAGAAGAAGATTACATCTAAGCAAAATCTATTCCTACACTTGTGGTAAATCAAGTTTCAAAGAAGATCATTCTAATATTGGAGGACCTGGTTTCTCTCGTGTTGTTTATTGTAACGAACCAGATTCTCCGGCAGCTGAACGCCGGAATTACGCCGGAAATTACGTCCGGTCAACTAAATACACCGTTGCTTCTTTCATCCCTAAGTCTCTCTTTGAGCAGTTTCGTAGAGTTGCTAACTTTTACTTTCTAGTTACCGGAATCTTGTCGTTGACTCCTCTTTCTCCTTATGGAGCTGTTAGTGCTCTTTTACCTCTTGCTCTTGTCATCGCCGTCACTATGGTTAAAGAAGGTATTGAAGATTGGCGTCGGAAACAACAGGTTTGATCTCAAAAACCCAATCTTTAGTTAAAAGATCCCCATTTCATTTGTTTGTACAATAATTGAATCGATTCGATCCGTAGCTAGAGTTCATTTCTTAAAATTCTTTTAATGTTCCATTTGTGGACTTGTGGTGTGGAGCCACGAATTTCTAATACCAGAATTATTAGCTGAGTAATTTAAACCATTCCGTAAAAATCTCATTTTTGATATTAAAAACTTAATATTTAGTGTATGTATTTTTCTTAGTCGGTAACTAGGATATGCAACTAATGATTCTGACATAACCGGTTCGATCCCTCACTACTTCATATAACTGATTGTGGAGCATTAAGTTATAGATCGAATTGTTGTTGATCCAATTGTTGAAAAAAAAATCAAGAAATTTAAAAGTCTTGAAGTCAAGTTTTTTACACAATTTTCAAAGATTAGACACAATTTTCGTTTTAGTTAGGAAATTTAACAAAAAGTTTTTCAATTTTTGTGATTTATTTAATCAGGATATTGAAGTGAATAACAGAAAGGTGAAAGTACATGACGGAAATGGAATATTCCGGCAAGAAGAATGGAATAATCTAAGAGTTGGTGACATAGTGAAAGTTGAAAAAGATCAGTTTTTCCCGGCAGATCTATTGCTTTTATCATCAAGCTATGAGGATTCGATTTGTTATGTTGAAACAATGAATCTCGATGGTGAAACAAATCTGAAAGTGAAACAAGGACTTGAATCAACTTCTTCTATGTTAAATGAAGATTCAGATTTCAAAGATTTTAAGGCTCTTGTTAGATGTGAAGATCCAAATGTGAATCTATATTCGTTTGTTGGAACTTTAGCTCTTGAAGAAGAGAGATTTCCATTGTCGATTCATCAGCTTCTTCTTCGAGATTCGAAGCTTCGAAATACAGAGTATGTGTATGGAGCTGTTGTTTTCACTGGACATGACACAAAGGTAAGAACAGTTTCATTAGATCTTACTGTGTTCTGTTTTGCTCTATTCGGATTCTGAGAAAACTCAAATGTTTTGATGAATTTGAAAACAGGTGATACAGAATTCAACTGATCCTCCATCGAAAAGAAGTAGGATTGAGAGGAAAATGGATAAGATTATCTACTTAATGTTTGGTCTTGTCTTTCTAATGTCATTTGTGGGATCAGTAATCTTCGGAGTCGAAACAAGAGATGATAAACTCACAAATGGAAGAACAGAGAGATGGTATTTGAAACCAGATGATGCAGATATCTTCTTTGATCCAGAAAAAGCTCCAGTGGCTGCAATCTTGCATTTCTTCACTGCAGTAATGCTCTACAGTTACTTCATTCCGATTTCGCTTTACGTTTCGATTGAGATTGTTAAAGTTCTTCAGAGCATTTTCATCAACAGAGACATTCATATGTATTATGAAGAAACAGATAAACCGGCGCAAGCACGGACTTCGAATTTGAATGAAGAGCTAGGTATGGTTGATACAATTTTATCCGATAAAACCGGGACTTTAACTTGCAATTCAATGGAGTTTATCAAGTGTTCTATCGCGGGTACTGCTTATGGACGTGGTATAACTGAGGTTGAGAGAGCTATGGCTATAAGAAGTGGCGGTTCGCCTTTGGTTAATGAAGATTTGGATGTTGTTGTAGACCAGTCTGCTCCTAAGGTTAAAGGGTTTAACTTTCAAGATAAAAGGATTATGAATGGAAATTGGGTGAATCAGCCTGAAGCTGCCGTGTTGCAGAAGTTTTTCAGATTACTTGCTGTGTGTCATACTGCAATACCTGAGACTGATGAAGAGTCTGGTAATGTCTCTTATGAAGCTGAATCTCCAGATGAAGCTGCATTCGTTGTTGCAGCTCGAGAGTTTGGTTTCGAGTTCTTTAATCGAACGCAAAATGGGATCTCATTTCGAGAATTGGATCTTGTCTCAGGACAAAAAATCGAAAGGTTCGTTTTTCTGTCTTACTTCTTTTTGATCTGAGCTCAATTCTGTGCATCATTGAGCTCATAATCTTCCTTTGTACTTGCAGGGTTTATAGGTTACTAAATGTTCTTGAGTTCAGTAGCGCGAGGAAGCGAATGTCGGTTATTGTAAGAGACGATGATGGGAGGCTCTTGTTGCTGTCTAAAGGAGCAGACAAGTAAGCACAATTTGAGACATTGAAATACATTGTTGTGAGACTTGTTTGGTTAAGTGACTGTAACTAACCTTTTGGTGTGCTCATTCTAGTGTGATGTTCAAGCGACTTGCAAAGAATGGTCGTCAATTCGAGGCGAAAACTCAAGAGCATGTGAACCAATATGCAGATGCAGGTCTAAGGACTCTGATACTTGCATACCGTGAAGTTGATGAGAATGAGTACATAGAGTTCAACAAGAATTTCAATGAAGCTAAGAGTTCTGTGAGTGAGGATCGTGAAGATTTGATAGACGATATTACGGATCGAATGGAACGTGATCTCATTCTCCTTGGTGCTACTGCTGTTGAAGATAAGCTTCAGAATGGGGTATGAATTTAAAGATAGAGTACATAAAGATATAAGATGTTTGAAGTTTTTGAACTAATGGTTAATTGATTGATTAATGTTTCAGGTTCCTGAATGTATTGACAAACTTGCTCAAGCTGGAATCAAAATTTGGGTTCTAACTGGAGACAAAATGGAAACAGCTATTAATATCGGGTTTGCTTGTAGTTTACTTAGACAAGAGATGAAGCAGATCATCATCAATCTTGAGACACCACAGATTAAAGCACTGGAAAAATCTGGAGACAAAGACGAAATTGAATTGGCATCAAGGGAAAGTGTAGTGATGCAACTACAAGCAGGAAAAGCTTTACTAGCTGAATCGGGTGCGAGCTCTGAAGCATTTGCCTTAATCATCGATGGACAATCTCTAACCTATGCCCTCGAGGACGATATTAAGAAGACTTTCCTTGAACTTGCCACTGGTTGTGCCTCTGTTATTTGCTGCAGATCATCACCTAAACAAAAAGCATTGGTACAATCTTTGAATCATGATGACATTTCTCTTTTTGTTTCTGATGTTTTGATTCTAACAATAGATGGTTATCTTCTGGTTATATAGGTAACGAGACTTGTGAAGTCTGGAACTGGAAAAACAACCTTAGCAATTGGTGATGGAGCAAACGATGTAGGAATGCTTCAAGAAGCAGACATTGGTGTAGGAATAAGCGGTGTTGAAGGAATGCAAGCAGTGATGTCTAGTGATATCGCCATTGCTCAATTTCGATATCTAGAGCGTCTATTGCTAGTCCATGGTCATTGGTGTTACAGTAGAATCGCATCCATGGTAAAAAAACAAAACAGAAACATTGTCCCATAACAAATTTTCTGTGATTCATCATTCATCTCAATCTTTCTTTTGCAGATATGTTACTTCTTCTATAAGAACATCGCTTTCGGAGTCACAGTGTTCTTATATGAAGCTTATGCTTCTTTCTCTGGACAACCTGCATATAACGACTGGTTCCTGTCTCTTTTCAATGTCTTCTTCTCTTCTCTCCCTGTCATTGCCCTTGGAGTCTTTGATCAAGACGTCTCAGCTCGCTTCTGTCACAAGGTAGGTTTAGCGTTTAGAGTTTAAGATATCGAAAGGATTTTTAAAATCCATAACAGTTACTTACAGCTTTTGTTTCTGGCAGTTTCCATTGCTATACCAAGAAGGTGTACAGAACATTCTCTTCAGCTGGAAGAGAATCATTGGATGGATGTTCAATGGATTCATAAGCGCTCTTGCTATTTTCTTCCTCTGCAAGGAAGCTCTAAAACACCAACTATTCGATCCAGATGGCAAAACTGCAGGCAGAGAAATCCTCGGAGGAACAATGTACACTTGCGTTGTTTGGGTCGTCAATCTCCAAATGGCTTTATCCATAAGTTACTTCACTTGGGTTCAACACATTGTGATTTGGGGATCAATAGCATTTTGGTACATATTCCTTATGATCTATGGAGCTATGACTCCAAGTTTCTCTACTGATGCTTACATGGTCTTCATCGAAGCCCTAGCTCCAGCTCCTTCATACTGGTTCATCACTCTTTTAGTAACTATCTTCGCTTTGATCCCTTACTTCGTCTACAAGTCAGTACAAATGAGGTTTTTCCCTAAATACCATCAAATGATTCAGTGGATTCGGTACGAAGGTCACTCTAATGATCCTGAATTCGTTGAGATGGTGAGGCAGAGATCGATTAGACCCCCCACTGTTGGATACACGGCGAGACGAGCCGCTAGTGTACGGCGTTCCGGTAGGTTTCACGATGAGATTCATAAGGATCTTGTCACTTTTTCTAGAGTATAGAATTGTTTTCTATGTAAATATACATATATGTATATCTCTACACTGAAGATTAGGGTTTCTTTAATTGTATTTCGTGCCTGAGAAGGCATCTGTAGTTCTTCACATACACGGAAATATATCATTGTACATAATTTTTTCGTGTATAAATTTCTTTTTGCAAAATAGATTTATGTTTTTTTTGTCTACTTATACTTCAGAATTGATCAATATTAAGAAAAATAAATTTTAGAGTTTTACTTACCAACGATTGATTTTTCTTCACTACTGCAACATTTTGATGTAGTTGTATTCTTATGCTAATCCTCTCAGATATGTAAAAAAATATATAAAAAATCTTTTTCTATCTCAATAACGGTGATGCAGTAGATGAATTACAACTTAAATTTTATAGTGTAAATTTGTAGATGTTTGATTTCAATTTTCACTCATAACACTTATGAGTTAACTGGTTCTAAATATGTTTAAAAAAATATGAGATTCTCATTAATATGGTATCGGATTTGATTTTTTTTTTAATATGATATGTTTGTTCCATGGTTCCATGGCCCGTTCTGAGTTTTTGGAAAGTTGGAAACAAAGAAAAAAAATAGAATCGCTTTATTTTTATTAAAGCTAAAGAGAACGATGACCGACGGAAAGAAAATGTGTTAGTTCGGTTTTTTTCTTTGTTTTTTTTTTCACTAAACACGTTTTCAAATTTAATTGTTTTAATTATATAATAATTCTAGAAAGTAAGTTTGTTTAAATTGCTTGTTCAGTTGTCCCTGTTAAAAAGGGAATGAAAAGTTGTAATCGTGATTCAAACACATGCTTTAATCAATATTACAAAGACACATACACTACTAAAATAAATAAAACTACTTTATATATTGGGACCGAAAAATTTTCTTATATTTTTGGGGCCAAAAGCTGATGTTTCTCCAGTTTCCACTACAAGCCGGATCTCGTTAGTTCCCGATGAGTTTTTATATTTCTCGAATTAGTCGGGTTTGTTGAGATTACTCATGCAAAAAAAAGTTTTAGATTAATACTTTTTCTTTTAATATTTTATTGAGTGTTACCATTTTTTCAAATATAGAAGTAAATTCCATGTGACCACTGGCCAGTCCAATGTATTTAGACCACACAAAAAGATAGGACAGCAAATTTTGGAATTTTCAAACTTAAGATTTCAGACAAAGACATAAAAAGAAGAAAGATCGTGTGAGGTTCGGTGATATAATTGTTTGAGATACTTCCTCATTATTATGTTTGAGTACACTTGTATCAATTAACTATCTATTATCTATTTAATCTTTGTTTTTGTCAACGAGTTCACTTAGTTTGTAATGTTTCGAACCATTATAATATTACACTCATTGTAACTGGCTTGGTTAATCCAAATGATTTCGTATGTTTTTAATCTTTTAAATCCAACTAATTCAACACAAATACCATTTGAGGTCTACAAATATGAAAAATCTAATTTAACTATAACTACGAATAAGACCTATGTTAAAGTCTCTCAACTACTTAAATTTACTTTACCTTGTGTCAACATTGACTTATTCATAGATAATGTTTTAAGATTTTTTTTTCGGATAACTGAATCGATAATATCTGATTCATAATTATTTTAACAATTTAACGATTGGAATTTTTAATTTTGAACTTTCCTAAGCATGTATTTGTATGTAGTATTTTACATCATTTCTTTTGATCATCAGATATAATTGAATTTCATGTAAACTCATTGAACTAAGAATCAAAATTTATAGTGTCCGTTAAACCGAACCATCTAAGGTAGGTGTATATATATAATTTAACTATAACTAACAAATACGACCAACATTAAACTTTCTCAACTACTTAAGTTTACTTTACATTTGCCAACTTTGACTTATTCATAGCTAATATCTCTAGTGTTAATGTAAAAAATAAATCTTGCTAATACTTTACAAAATAATACACTTTAATCTTGCTTACTCTTTCAAATTTCGTCAAAAGCCAATGTTGAAAAAAGTTTTTAAGTCACACAATGGATAATAAATTAATTAATAGAAGATTAGCGCATTGTTAATTGCACAAGTTGCATGAAAAAAAAACAAATAAAAGAAAAATAATTAAACAAAAACATACTTAAAATTAAGAACCGGTTAAGTTAAACCAAGAAAATCAGCAGCTGATTTAGCCATAATATGAGCAAATTCACTGAAACTAATAACACCGTCACCGTTAGAATCAGCTTCCGTCATCATTTCCGTTAATTCACGGTAAGTCAACGGATGTCCCATTTTAGCCATTGACCCAGCAAGTTCCGCCGCCGTTATTGATCCGTTACCGTCACGATCAAAGGAACGGAAAACCTCCATTAACTGATCTTGATTAATCAAAACTTCTTCGTTTAAATCCGGCAAAATCGCGACGACGAGCTCATCGAATTCGATGGATCCGTTACCGTTACGATCGATTTGATTAAGGAGAAGAGAAATTTGATCACCTCGAGGTTTAATTCCGAGAGAACGAAGAAGAGCAGCGAGTTCAAGTTGTGTTAAGCTTCCATCTCCATCCATGTCGAAACGAGCGAAAATGTCTTTGAGTTGTTTAATTTGATCATTAGGTTTCGTAGACGCCATTGATGAAGAAGGAAGAGAATCTGGAGATTTTGGTTTTTGGATATTTATGAAATTTTGGTGATGAATAGTTCTCAAATTTGAAGAAGCCGCGTTAATGGAGAAGAAGTTGTAAATAAAGAAATTATATATATTTATTTACATAATTAGACCTAGATTGAATAGTATTCCCGCGTAGTAAATATTTATAATTACATTATCTATAAATTTGTTTCAATTATTGATAAGATATTAAATATGTGGAGACAATTGACGGTGAAATCATTAAATTGGAAATTGGTTAGGAAGCTCAACAGATAGCTACATCTTTGTCTTAATTATTATGTACTATGCTTTTGTTTTTTGAATGATTACATTGATAAACTGTGATCTATAATTTAATTTCTCCTAACTATAAATAATATTATACATAATTACTCGATTTTTTGGAGTAAAGTAGATAAGACTTTAAAGATACCTTTTCTATTTTATTATTAAGCTTTTTTTAATATTTTTATTAACCATAATTTTTTTTGTTAACGCTAACTGCAAATAGAAACATCAATCATTTGATCGGATACATATTTTGGTCAAATGGATGAATATTTACTATCTTTCCTACTAGAATCGATTCTAGACAATCATTTAATCGCATACGTTTATTTGAAGTTGAGTTATAAATGATATATCCTTTTGATTCAATTGTTAAAAAGAAAAAAACTTAACCAAAACATTTGTTTTTTTTTTCAATATTGGGCCACAACTGATAGACCATTAACCAAATTTAAAGACCCGATCTTTCAATATACAAGTACACATGCTTTTAGTGAATTTACCGTCTGCTACTAGGATAAATGCAACATTAGACCAAAACATTTGTTTCTTACATATATTTTAGAAAATCCAAAATAAAAAAGATAATATATAATCTGAATTTCTTGAATTTGGAGAAAGCAAAAAAACTAGTGGATATTTTTTATACTAGTTAATTTCATTATAGTTTATGCCAAGTTGTTAATAAAGAATCCAAGGAGTAGAAATTTTCTTCAATTATCTCATAACGACTTACAAATCTTAAGTCAAAATTGTCATTAAAACAATTTGACAATGAAGAAGAATTTAGAACCCTCTCATTACCCCAGAAGCTTCCAAACAAAAACTCACCGTTCATTGAAAGCTCTTCTAAAACTTGTTCAACTTCTTCAATACACCCAAAACCTTCAATCTCTAACTTCATAAACTCTTTTCTCCATTCCAAATCAACCTCACTATTTTCTCGACATTCGCAACCGAGCCCCTTTCTTTTTATTCGTCGATTTAGCCCCCATTTTGTGTAACACTTTCTCGTGTTCTTAACTAGCTTTTGAGGAAGTCCAAGGAAGATGAAGATGGCGATCTGGAGAACAAGACAGTTGCAACAACAGGTTACAACGACACAATCAGCTGCAAATGTGTTTAGATCTTCCATGGAATTTTGAAGGAGAGACTTGAATAGGATATAGAAAGATGATAAAAGATATCAAAGAACAATCTTAAATCTAACATATTTTAGTAAATTTGAAGTATTTGGTTCCAAGGAACTGCTTTGTTCTTTGCTTGCTTCTATAAGGAACACATTGGGGAAAGGCTTAATAAGGAATGCAAATATAATAAGTAAAGTTATATGAAAATATTATATAATTAATGTGTGAACAGAATTTGTGAGATTACGATAATCGTGAATAGTTTTTCTTGAATAACACTCTACATTAAATTCGCAATCTGATCAAGATATTCTTTGTGGTAGGGTATGAACGAAGAAAATGGTTATAATCTTTTTGATTACATTGTGGTTACATAAAACAATATAATATAATAATATTTCTTATTTTTAATAATAGATACTTTAATTTGATGGGTCATGAGAAACATCAGAATTTTTCTCAAGATGAGCTTGGTATTATTTCTCACATGGTGTAAGTAGAACCTGCATAGAAGCTAGAAAAACTAGAATGAGCTATTTCAACGTTACACTTTGAAGTCGAAACATTCTTATGGGTAATGTCATACCTTCTACCTCTACAGATAACATAAGTAGAAGTTGCGACATAGTATGCACATATATTAAAAATGATAACTAAGCAGTTGAGTGGTCAGTTTTCCTTCCCGTACATTTAAGATTTCATGAGAATAAAAAGCTAGTTCAAATGTTTTTCTCTTCAATTAATTCTTAGATTGTTGAATCATGAAATAGAAATTTTTTGTCCGTAATATTAGATGATTAGCCAGTAATTTTTCTTTAGTAAATTTTCATCTACGTTAATGATTTCCTAAATTTCTTTTGTCATCAATGATTTCCCAATTTCATAATAAAATATAAAGTTAATAAAACAAAAATATATTAAATTCGAGTACTTCTCGAATTTGGGACGGTCATTAATGATTACAAATCTTTATAGAAATCGACAAATGAAATATATTGAAATAATAAAATATGAAATAAGTTCATGTGTATTGATAGAACAGATGTGAATCCCATAAAAAGATATAACGTAATTCAGAACTCTTTTGTGAAAAGCTCTAACATTGTGTACACGCTAAGTATTTTCTTTCTTTCTATAAACATAAAAGCATGGGGATAGGAGATAACACATTGATACGTTTAGCAAAATATTGCATTGACCTTAAGTATAATATAGAACCATGCTTAAGGTCGAAAAAAATTAATAACAAACAAATATATAATATTGAAATATGAACGTAACTGGCAAGTAAGAAAAGAAACAAAAAACTGTGTGAGAAATCTTTTTTTTTTCTTTTAAGATTCAGATTATAAATATATATATATATATATATATAAAGGATACAGTTCAAATTGTACGATATTGATATATAAATCGGCGGAAGTCAAATATATTTCTAAAAGTTTAGGCTATTAATTAACGGAAACCAAAAAAAATTAGACTAGATCAATTAAATACAAAAGTTCGAACAAAAGTTATTCCTAATCCGATGGACCGAAGCCACTATAAGATAAAATAAAACCAAAGTAAAAGATGAAAATGAAAGTTTCTCCATAATAAAGGATAAAACCTCTTATACTTTTAAATGGGAAAAAAATCTCATACATCTTCCAAAAATGATATGATCAGAAAAGGTATATGACAAATTAACTACTTGATAGAACAAGAAATACCAGATCTCAATAAATTCTTGAGCGTGAGCGTCGCCAAAAACTGACTATAGTTTTACCATATGCCCATTTTAAAAACATGTATTTTGACAATATCAGCAACTTATGCTTCTACACCTGATTGATTGATCTTTAATATAAACTTCAACAAGCCCATCAATAATCAATCATGTAATTAAGAATATATCAGATGCCTTATGTCAATTCTTTACACTTTTTGCCCTTTTTAATGGTCATTAGTCTTGCATTAAGTTGGCCACTTATAAAATTGTTGGTTCGGTTTACATCAAGTCGATTTGATTTCTTTTGTATTGAATCTATTGATGTACATTCGAGACTAGCTTAGCTTTGGGTTTGGGCCAAAGCCCGTTAATGTTTTTGAGTGAAATTGATTTGAGTGGTGAATGAGTGAGAGTGAATTATCCATCCTTACATGTGCTCAACACCACCCACGTTTTTGTTACTCTTTTTCTGACAATTAGGTATAAGTACCACCAAAATTTGTACCTCTAGTGAAACTTTTGTAAATGAAAATGATATATATTCTAACAGTCAGTATTTTTTAGATAATTATTTGCTGGTACCACTTTCATTAACGTTAAATGGACCTAGACATATAATAACTAAGGAAAATATAAAATTTTAGTCGGCAAATAGGTGAGCTAGAACTCGTTTGAATGAGTAAGAAAAAATGAACGTAAAGAAACAAATCAAGTTGAAATGAATGAGTTTGAACCTGTTTTAACAATCAAATGGACAAAACATTATTTATAGTCTAATATTCAGCTATATATTTTTCTCCCTTGAAATTTAGTCTCCAACTAATTGTGTAATAAAACTTAGAATTTATTTTATAAACTATATCACGATCTAATCATTGATAAAAAATATATAATATATAATCTAAACTTCATACCATATTGCGTAAAATTATGTGATTAGCTAGTAATCGATCTCCCGTAAAAAATCGTACAAATAGAACGGTATCGAATGGCAAATAGTTTTTGAGTAGTTTTTAGTTTTTGTTTTTCTTAGAAACTACTTTTGATCCAATAAAGTTTTTGAAAAATTATTTTTTTAGAATTTCAAAAATTGTTTTTATTATAATTTAACATTCAAGATTTTGGTTTTTAGATTTTCTGAAAAAGTAGAAAACCCAGTTTCTACAAATCTAACGTTACTTAATTCAAATACTAGAAACCAGATTTTGAAATTTTTCAAAAACCAAAATCAATAACAAAAACAAAAAACAAAATTCAGAATCTAGAAACCAAAATCCATAAACTAGAAACAAAAACCAAAAACTACTCTTCCATTCATAGCCAACATTTGAACAAAACACTTTTTCTTATTATTTTATACTTTTAACAAGTTTTGATAGATTTAACACATGATTCAAAATGAGAACTTCAAAATTATTTTATTCTGTCAAAATTTATATATGATTTTCGGTTTTGCTTTTTCAGAAAAACAAACTGATATTCATCATTTGGCGAAATGAACGAAAAGAAGTGAGTCAAAGTGAATAAACGAGTTGGAATATATTTTAACAATCAAATCAACAAAACATAATTCATAATCTAATTCTAATGTTTACTTATATATTTTTCTCCCTATTGCGTAAAATTATGTGATTAGCTATAATCGATCTCCAGTAAAAAAATCTTACAAATACAACATTCAAACAAAACACTTTTTCTTATTATTTGATAGTTTTAACAAATTTTGATAGTTTTAACACTAAGCATGATTCAAAATGAGAACTTTTAAAATTATTTTATCCTGTCACAATTTTTATATGGTTTTTGGTTTTGCTTTCTCAAAAAAACAAACCTATATTCATCATTTGGCTCTGTTGGATATTGCTTTAGCTTTGACAACTATTTCTCTAAAACCTTAACAAATATTCTTCAAAACTGGGATTCTGAACCTCATATGATTAGATATATAAATTGAAAAAAAAAAACAAAATCATAAAATAAAAATACTTTTTTGCTACTAAGATTGACATTGGATCACACAAAAACCAGTTTCCTTATTAGATCCAATAAAATTAACTCCTTACTTCAATTCAATCATGAATCTCTATGATGATGATGATGAAGTTGATGATATCCAAATATCCATTTCCATCCTTTAAAGCTTTTTCTACTCTTCCTCTCATCTGTCCGGCAAGACCCTCCTCCTCCTCCTCCTCCTCCTCCGTGTTCCAAAACGCCGTCGTTTACTTCTCCACCACCTGAAGAATCAAACTTCAAATCTATAAAACCAGGCTCTTCTCCTCCAGTAAAGTAACTACTCTCCTTCATTGACATTACTCTCCTCGTAAAATTCATCGCCGTCGAATCACTTTTCCTCGCCGCTTCATAATTACTCCTCCGTGGAAGATTCTCCGGTCTCCGATTATACTCTGTTTCACTAAAATTACTCCTCCTTGTAGAATACTCTGTTTCACTGAAATTACTCTTCCTTGCTTCAAAACCACTTCTTCGCGGTGGTTCCGATTCACTGAAATTACTTTTCCGATTCTCCGTCGTCGTTTCACTGAAATTACTCTTCCTTCCTCCACCTTCACTGAAATTACTCTTCCTTCCTTCGAAATTACTCTTTCGAGGATACTCTGTTTCGCATAAACCTATTCCACCATTAACACTCGAGCTTCTCGCGGCTGAGAAAGCACCCGAATATGAAGATCCGTCTTCCTCTGAACCAATACAATACAAATCTTTTCCTCGAAAACTACAAAGTGATCTCGATCTCGAAACTCCTAATTTCTTCACATCATTGTTGTTATTATAATCCAAAATCCATGAATCATTCTTCTCAATATATCTCTCCTTTTTCAGATTAATCTTCCTGAAAAACCTTCCAAGTTTCGAAAATCGATGATTCTTCGAGTTTTTATTAATCTCAACACAACTGCTACTACTCCTCTTGTATATCACAACTTCCTCTGTTTTTCGAACCCTCGTCGTCTCTTTTCTCTGTTTTGTAGTCTCTTCATCGATAAGAGACGACATCCGAACAGTGTTTTCTCCGGTGATGTTTTCTCCGGCGGAGTTTGAGATTCGCTTAGGAGAGAAATCGGAACAAGAGCAAGAAGAAAGTCGTTGTTCACCACACTCAGAACAAACGAGGTTAAGCAATCTATCGTTGAGACAATACGGACAAATTCCGACGGCGGAGGAAACTGATGGATGTTTCCGGCAAGAGAATTCCGACGGAGTACTATAATAGAATGAAACGTCGTCGTTTCTACGGTCCATTGCTGTTCTCTTTCCTCTTTCTTTCATAGTTGCAGACAAAATGAAGAAACAGAGTGAAACAGAGCAATACAGAGAAACAAAAGAAGAAAGTAGAAGTTTCCAAATATAGGATTTTTTTGTTTGTTTAGTTTTGTGATTGAAGATCCAGAGAACTGGAGATGATGATCGGATCTTAAATTAGGGTTTCTTTAAGAACTTTATCTTTTGTTTTTTCTCGGATTTTGATAGATGAGAGAATTTTTGAAAGACTGAGAAAGTGTAGTGATGCTTAGCTATAGGCTTCAAGAGGGTTTGCTTTAGCTTTACGTTTTCAATTTTTTTTTTTTTTTTGATTACCCCACCAATTTTGTTCCATTTATTAAAAATTTAGAGAGTGATAAATAGTTTTTTTTTAATTGTTTTATATATCAATTATTTCCATGATTATTGAAATCATAACCTCAAATTTGGGCAAGTTTTACGGGTTATTTATTTGTATATTTTCAAATAAAATATGCATTTGAGTGTGAGAATCGAGAGATGTTTTGATGGTTATTAGCATGAAAATTATAAATAATTAGTGATTAAAGGAAAATGAGATTGTTAAGAAGGAATAATTAATCGGTAAAAAAGTTGGAGAAAGAAAAGGAAAAAGAGAAAGTGTATGATCAAGAAAGCACCTTAGGGTTGTTTTTTCTTTTTGTTTTTGAATTTGAGAAAGTCGATGAAAACATTTAAATATAAAGCTCAATTTTATAATTTTTGGAATAGATATGAATTATGACTAAAATTAGATTATACTCTCTTGTGTAAAAACTAATAACCACATATAAATTTATTTCCAAAAACTATTTTTGGTCAAGTCGTTAAATGTTCATCTCTACTACTTTCGATCTATCTCTACTACTTTCATCATTCCAATACGACATAAGAGATTCACGTTACTTAACATAATATTTTTAGAAGTTTTGAAAGTTGAGTTATAAATCAAACATTATTGATCCAGTTATTAACTAAAAAAAATACATAGATTTCATACATATAGATTTATTATATTAGAAATCTGATAGATAGTTCAAACTTTATTATACGAGTTAGATAGTTACTTAATCTCGTATTTTGATAATAAAAGTTATATAGATATTTAACTAATTGATATATACTTTTCGTGTATAATCTTTATTTTATCTTCATACAAAGTTTTCATGTTTACAAGTTCTTTTTTCTTTGTAGTATTTATTTTTCTTTAGCAAATTAATTAATCATGGGAGCAAAGTATTATCATGTATAACGTTATGAATGAATAGGACAAAGCAAAAGTCACAAAATTATCCTACGAGAATGAAAGTAATGAAAAAAAGAATAAATTGCAAACATTTTTAGTTTTTTGATTTAAAGTTAGAGCTATTTGATTTAGACAGGATGGTATTTTCCATAAATAAGTCGGTCGTAGTAATTTTGTATGGCTGATTTTATGCGAACATGCACATCAGTGTTTTAAAATTGTCCAAACATATCTAAATGAAAACAAAAACATTATTGCAATAATAGACAAAACAAAAAAAGAATAATTTTACGAAAGGAAAAATTTGAAAGAATAATAAAAGAGAAGGAATAATAAAAGAGAATAAGCCACACAAAAAAATTGATACAAAGCAGAAATATATGTGGAGAAGAATGTACTCATGCGTTTGCCAATTATTATTTAAAAAATCTGAATTAATTCTCTTGTCGATTTCTTAATTAAATTTCTTGTATCCATAAGGACATACAAACATACATGCAACTATAATAATATCTTAACCAATTTTATTTATTTCGTTATATAATCCAGTTTTTGTTTTGAGATTTCTATGTCCACATATATAAATATATTGTGAATGAAATAATAATTGGCTTTTATTTTTCTATAAATGAAAAACTGAAATCAAAACCTCAATTGTCAATACTGATAGTAAATAATTTGAGGTCTTTGACAAAAAAAAAATAAAATAATTTGAGGCAAAATGTCCAGTTTGTTTTCTCCTTAATTATCTACTAAAAATAATTTTTTCGTGAATAATTAAATCAATAAAACATGATTTATAATTCAGTTCTATTACGATAGTTTACGGTAATATTAGAATCAAATTTTGGTGGGATAATAAGTACCCATCTTCTCAAAAAGTAATTTATTTACAAATTAAGTTTTTTTAAAAGTCAGTACAACACATGACAATATAAATTATGGGAGCTAAAACTTTAGGTCGAAGTACTTCCCCATTACATGCTAAATTGGAAGCTCATATGTGTTACAAGATAAGGTGCTAAATTATGAGCTTGGAGTTGTCAATGTAACCAAATATTTCAGGCTACAATTATTTAGATAGCCAATATATAGAAAACAAAAAAAAATATTAGGAAATTGTCATATAACCATTATATTATCTGAGAAATTGACAAGATATGACTAGTTTCGTAGGATCTATTCGAATTTTTCTTATCATAGTCTCTTCAATGATTAAGATTGTGCATGCTTTGTCCTTTTCAATTTTACCAATTTAATGTCTTCATTATATAAAATTTTATTTTTGCTAAGTCTTTATGTTATGTGAATAATAATTTTGGGTAATTTGGTTATACATATTTTGGTAATTTGAAAATAAAATATAAGTTTATCGATATATAAAATCTATGGTCAAATCAAACTCGTGTTACAATAATTACAAGAATCATATAAAATATAGAAAAAACAACAAAAAAGTTTTGACTTTCGTAAAAATTGTATTAATTACCAATCATGTATTTAACATGTAACCCGAGGCATGCTATGGCCCAAGAACATCATTTTATTTTCTATTTAAAGTTGATTTTTAGTGCATACTTCATACATGTGTCGAGTTTATTTTAAAACTCACAAAACGTTATTTAAATAAATTTATAAATTTATACTTAAAATAGAAACGTGAAATTCTCGAGAATGTTGTATCTCTACAGTGTTATGTATGTCATGGATTCATGCCTTTAATGTTTTACGTGACGTAGTGGACTGTGCAAAATATTTACTACATTGTCTTCAATATTTTTCTTTTTGTTAAATCGTGTGACCAATAAGACATAATTAATTACATTACTATTCATAATATCTAGTGAAGTTGAATTAGTGACATTAGTACTGCTCAAAAGCAATAGAAGAACAAGTAGGTGTTTTTAATCCGGTGATTAAGTGTCATATTTACGATCTTTTCTAGAATATAAAAAGTTGTATTTGTCTATATGATATTATTAAAGGTTTATAAAAGTTGTGTGGTTATAAATTAGATTTGGAAATCCCATTACTCACAAAAAAAAAGAAAAGAAAATTAAAACAATGTTTACTTAGTTTTTATTATTATTAGAAATAGGAGAATGAAACCAATTAATTTCCAAGAAAAACAAGACCAACAACTACATCTTCATATGGTCAATCAATAGTTTATAACTTCATTTACAAAAAAAAAAAAGAAGAAAAAATCATGGTTAATATTTTATATTTAATTGAACGGTTTTGATGTTTTTTGATATTAATATTTTATATTAAAAAAATTTCTAGTTTTTAAAATTTCTAGTTATATATTACATTACAAACTATTATATACATTATAATTTTTCAAATTGGACCATACTGAATTATAAAAAGCACATTAATAATTTTTAAAAATTAGAAGAGAAAATGGGTGGGTAAAAAAGTGAGATAATGCAAAAGTCAGCACGCCCAAAGCAGCATGCTTGAGCAATAGACATCATTTGAGACATGTCAATGTTCTAAGGTATGTTTTGTCTCTTTTAATATTATTCTTCATTTCTATTTTTTATTTTTACAAATTTATAAAGTTTAACTTTTTTTTTTCTTCGTATCTCTGTGTTAAGATATAATCATTGTGTTGTATTGTTCCGTTGTAACATTAATTATATTGTTTGTGTTTCATTATTGGATTATTCATTCATAAAGAGACAAGATCTTGCTTTTCTCAATTACTTAGTTTTTGATTATATGTTTTTACACATTCAAATATTCGTTTTACCTATTTTGCTTGGGTTGGTATTGTTTTACTAATTCTCCTAATGGAGCTAATATAGGAGTAAGAGGTGTTCCTAGATGTCTATGGTCTTTGCACACGGAGTTTGAAGCTGTCTTATGGGCAATGTAGTTTCTTCTTGCTTTAGGAATCACAGAAGTTCAATGCACTTCTGATTGTGCAAAAATTCTCAAAATGATGTCAAATTTAGAAGAATAGCCGGCTTTCTCGTAGTACTTAACTGAGTTTGAAAACCTTAGAAGAAATTTTATTGCTTTTTCTCTTCATTAGATCCCGAGATTCCTCAACAAGAAGGCAGATTGGCTAACTCGTAGTATTCGAAATTTATCAAAATCTATTTTTTTTTGTAAACTCTTTACCTGACTCATGAGTGTTAAGATTAATCTGGTATCTCTAAGTTGAAAAAAAAAAATTTGTTTTACCAATGTCGGTCTGATTTGGGTATTTCTAAACCGGTTGCAAACCAACGTCTCATTTGATTAAATAATGGGATGAATGAACGTTTTTAAGTAAAACTATAATCACGTAGATGGATGACAACTGTCGAGTTGCTATCAGTCTTGTGGTTAGGATGATCCAGCTAATGATTTGGTACGAAAATTAAATTCTTACGTGCTATATTATGATAGCTTAAAAAAGAAATTTTAGGAATGAATTTTAGGTTATAGATCGAGATTTGTCGACTCAATTGTTGACCAAAAAAAATGGATGACAACCTAAATTTCAGATTCATATTTAGTTTTATTACAAGAAATTTAAACTGCTAATTTTGGGTGAGTCAATTCTAAATTTATTTGAATGATACGATCTTTATTAGTATGATATCAAAGATCTCCATCATTTCAAAAATACATAGTTAACAGTAATATGTAAAAATCCAAAAATTCTCAGATTAGTCGAATTTCTCATAATTACTCCCAAAAAAAATCATGCTGTATTCTCATTTCACACACTACTTTCCATATTTTATCTTCAGGAGCTGTAAATTGGTGTCGACAACATCATAGACCTCAGAGATCTGATAGTCGAGGTTGAAGATTAATCAATCTTGAAAGACGAATGGCGAAAATATGTAATCACAATTACGATGATTCATTTGACAAATAATTCAATATTTTTTTCTTAGAAAAATTACACAAAAAAGTTCTACATGCTATTTCAACCAAACAATTAAAAAAAAAAAACATTAATGATTATACATCCAAAATCATATTCGTTTAGTTTCAGTAACAAAATATTGGGATTTTCATTTGTCCTCCCTGAAAGGAAAAAATGTTGATAGAAGATTAGCAAATAAACTCAAGTTCTTAAGATAGAAGAAAACAAAAAATTCTAAAAAAGCATACCTTAAGACTTTTTTTCTTTTTTTTCCTTTAATATCCATCACATTTTCTTCAAGCTTCTTTACGAGTAATCCTGATGACATAAACAGTTAACTTGTCAAATTTTCGTAAAACTAAAACAATAAGATGGTGAAAACAAGAAATTGTATGACTCTAACCTGAAGCAGTAGATTCCAAGTGCAGTTGTGATCTCATGAATAACAGAAGTTGCAAAGTGAGCATATAGTGACATTGTGAATATGCAATAACCAAGAAGAACCCATATCTCATCCACAAGAGGAACCCTGAAGAGATTAACAGAACCTGATGATAGATCTGATGAAATCGAAAAAGCGAAAACTGGAAAAAGAGAAAGAAAAAGAACATACCCATCGTTGAGTCTAGCAGTTAGAGTATTTGCTAGAGCAAAGGGAAGGTAAAGCAGTGACTGTGGAGAAGAGAAGGAGGTTAGTGAGGATTGGGATGTAAGATTTGTACCCAACAAGAAGAGAGTTTTCGGGTTCTTACCATGCACATGTTTGTTTTTAATCCTTTTGGTTCATCACATAAGTGAGCTAGAATCATTCTTCCCTGAAATCATACCCAAACTAATGATTCAGCTTTTTGATTCAATGTTTAATGATGCATATAAAGAACCAAATTGCTTACCACAAGGAATCCAAATGCAAGACCAGTTCCCAATACAACTAAGTGAGGATAGTTTCTTATGAGATCGATTGGAGACAGGTAATCCCTGATTAAGACAAGAATACCACTAAGTCTCAGTGTAAAGATGAAGAGCAAGTCAAAGAGAAGATTAGAAAAAGACATACCAAATCAAAACTCCTGCAATTAACGTGACAAAGGGATATAGCTGAATACACAAAAACATTGGTGTTTCATAAGGAAGTCAGGAAAGAAAAAGCAAAATATAAGTACTATTATCCACTGAATCAATTTGGTTGGGAGACAATACCATGGCTAATGCTAGAATCATGCTTCCTTTTCTTGACTGTACAACTTTGTAAACATTTGACACACTGGAGAATGGAGCAGCATATGTGTGAGCAGCAGAGCAATGCCATAGAAATGTTAGAAACTTTCTCAGCTGTAAATGACCATAGGACTGATGAATTATGGAAGACTCACTTGTATCCAACGGTTGGTATAACAGCAAAAAATATCATTGTGAATAGTACTAATCTGGACATCGACAGCTCTGGAAAAAAAACCGAGAAAAGTTCCAGTAGGATAAACTTGCAAGGGAAAAAGTAGGGGGGAAATAATACAAAAGGATGGTGATTTGTACCGTTCAAAAATGGCACCCAGCTAAACAAAGGAATCGCATTCCCAAACGACTGAGCCCACCATTCGGCACCTTGAGATGATGGGAATATATAAAAGATTAGAATAGAATTTGTTATTCATAGAGATTTTTCTTAGATTGTTGAAGCTTACCAACGATAGCTGTGAAGAAGTGACCACAGTATATAAGTGCAAGACCTTCTGTAGGACCATTGACTACCGGAAGAGTAAGTGTATTGGTAAAATAGCTAAAAAGGAAGAGCAAGAGAGCAAAGCATTGGAATTTGGCAACAATAAACCAGAGCTGAAAGCGAGATAATCGACACTTACTGTTCCCATGTTGCTCCAAAAAATGGAACAGCTGAAATAACCCAAAACCAGAAAGTATCTCTTCCACACATAGCAGTGCTTCCATAAGCCATTGTTTCAAACTGTAAAAAATATCAGCGCCAGATACAACATTATTATCACTGCTGAAAAAAGAAGCAAAAGAAAAAGGGATTGCAATGCCTACTGCACAACCAAGTGCATCGCATCCTGCAAAAGAAGAAAATGGTGTAAGAAACAAACAAAAATAGTGATGACAATAAAAATTTGAACATTGAGAAACATTAAGTCTACCATGATCAAAAAGCTCTCCTAGTGGACTAGAGGAATTAGTTCTTCGCGCTTGCTTTCCATCAACCGCATCAAATGTCTAAAAACCAATCGTACATGCTCAAAATATGTCAGCACAAAGGATAACACGAACCTTTAATAAGCAGATGAATTTAGAATGTTAAAGAAAGAGAAGCAGACCTGATACAAAAACAGAAGTAGGCCATGTACAAAGTGGACCCATCGAGGAGGAGGAGAATCCAACTTAGGTGAGTATATCTAACAACATTATAAGAAGAAATCCATATGAGAAAAGCAACCAAAAGCTTCAAGAGAATAAAGAATATAAAATCAAACCAAACTTACATAGCCTAACAGAGCAGATATGATAAGAAACATGAACCCCATAAGTGTTATCTACAAAAACAAAAACACACAAATTGTAAAAATCTCTTGTCGTTTGTTACTAAATTCAAGTTCAAGTGCGAAATAAGAATCACTTATACCATGTTGGGTCTGGATATGGATCCCAAAGATAGTAGTAGTAACAAAGGAAACACATGAAAAGAAAAAGGAACAAGTTAGTCCAATCTTTACACAGAAGAAACAACAAAGAGACTATAAGATCTCTAAATATTCTAAAATCAATGCAAAGAATGATACTTACGGCATCCATAGAGGGAAGATTTTGACAAAACGGTTCCAAAAAGGTTGGAGAACGTATTTGGCAAGATAAGAATGATCTACACCACTGTATTTGTGTTTCTTAAGAGCAGCTACACCATGAGCTCCTATGTAACCCATTTTCTTTATATAAACAAATACAATTCCTTCTAAATTGGGTCCTTTCAAGTTCAACCTGTTCAAAGATCAAAAAACAACAAACAAAACGAAAAAGACCAAAGTCATTAAAAAGCATGGATCTTTATATGTCAAGACAAGAACTTTTCAAATGCCCTAAAGCAATAAACATGAAATCTTCATGACCCATCTGAAAAAAACAGACAAGATGTTCTACAAAAATGAAATTGCCCTCAAATTTTACAACATACACGAATTTGGAGAATCTAATTAGAGGCTTTTAACGAAACTAGTGTATTGTAGAACCTTTTACAGATCGTAGATTCCAGTAAAAGAAGAGCAGAATCGATCTAAGATCGTGAAGACAACACAGGAGATGGAGAAATGAATAGAAGAAGACAACTTACGACACTTCGGCGATGGAGAAATGCTACAAAGCCGAAGAAGACGTTGAGGAGACAAGAATCAGAGAGAAAGAGATAGAGAGAGAGAGAGCTAAAATGGTTATTGTTGCTAAGGAGTCTCTGAGGTTCTCTCTCTCTCTTGTTGCTCCCTAAAAGAGGCGAAGCGGGACGAGAGTGGAACGGAGGGCTTTGCGTATCTGTAACGATCTTTATTTTATTATTTTTCCATAATATATAATTTATTTTCCAATTTTTGAATTTTTCCATAATTGGATCAATATGTTCTGATAAATATGATTCAATGTAATCATTTCGGTAGAAAATACCGCAGAAAAATACACTATGCTTCCCCCAAATTTTGATATTTTATAAAACAAATAATTCGTAATTTGAGAATTATCAAATTCATTAATAAAGTTTGATAATTTTTAAGATTTTTGTTAAGACCTAATTTATAATCAAATCTTATACACTTTACATAATATACTTAAAATAATATTACACAACTCTAATGAAAAAAAGATTGTAAAGAACCAAAACCATTTTCTATCTTTTAAGAGTTTTTGTTTTTGTCACAAAGTTGGATTAGCAAGACCGATCTAGAATAAAAATTCATCTCTAAAATAATGAGGTGGAGTTGAATATGTCTGAATCAGTAATTGAGACAATTAAGTATTAGACTGAAAATAAGTCCGCTGTTTTTAAGATTTCAATCTCCTAACTACATTTTCAATGGTAAGTAGGTGTATTAATCTCACATAATTAATTATACATTTATATTTTTTGAAAACCAAAATTATATTTTGGTCCATTTTAATACGTGTCCAAAACACGAGAATGCGTGTCGTATTAAATAAAATGCTTACGAACTTTATTGTAAGATGTTGATATTGTAAAACATAAATAAACTTATAATTGTCTATTCAAAAATTTCAATCTATTTATTTACATAAATAGAACTAAGGAGACATATTCGTGTTTGAAAAGTTAAAAGAAGAATCATATTCATATTCAACTTTTATTTATTTTAATTTTGGCATCATTTTTATATATCCCTTTAAGGAATATAGCATCTGCATTTTATATTTGTAGACATTAACCAAAGTTGCTTTCTCTTATGATGTCCACAAATTTTACTTTTTAAGTATTGTATACATTGTTATGACCCATTCGTGACATATATTTATTTCATATATGTACCAATATTAATGCAACTTGAGAATAATACTTTAATCGAAATCGGGACTTTTAAATATCGATGGAACCAAGAAGTTTCACCATCACTAATCTTGGATTCTTGTCGAATAATTTAGTAGAAGTAGTATCTTCCATCGAGAAGAATATAAATAAATTTGTTGTTGGAGTATTTGTTTAATATCTTACTCTATTATTGTTTATGCAAGTTGAACAAAATGATCACGTGTCTTCAGTCTTCTATATATAGATCTTTAAAAAAATCTAAGAAATTCGAGATTTGTATGCATGCATATGCATATCTAATATAATTACAATCTAATGAAATCATTAATTACTTTTATTCAACTAAGTTTTGAGATATATATTTTTAATGATGGTGATGAGGAAGCTTTTGTCGAAGCGTCTCTTTGTGTTCCAAAAGATTTGGATTCTATTTTTTTTTTGTTGATAAAATTCATAAGATTTGGATTGTTTCAGGCATGATCATGCAATTTCTTAATTGGTTTTGTATATTGTATATTATGCAGCTGTTTGAACGGTATTTGATTGAGAGAACGGAAGATATAAAATTCTAAGAAGAAAAAAACAAATTAGGTTACCAAAAGTTTACGTTCTTACGATTGGTCTGAAAGTGAAAACTAATACCAATTTTTTTTTTATGTTTTATCTCCACATCATCAATTTCAAAGTCTAATTAGCAACATGCTCGAGTTCGATTCCCGTTTGAGACTTGTCACACTGTTTATAAGGTTAGCCAACTATACAACATTTGGATCATCCTAGTAAAATGTCGAAATTCTTGGTCCTTTTAAACGTAGATGATTAATATGATATATAAATCCACATAAACTTTCATATGCGTTATATTTATTAGGTTCGCCACAATTAAAAAGTCTGATTAAAAAACTTAAGAATCCAAAAAAGTGATTAACGGGTGTATTGAAACTATAATTTTAGGAGATTTGATAGATTTGGAGATATTTTTGTGTATACTTGGAATGATTTAAATTAATTTTTTTTTTTTTTTTGTAAAAACAATCACTTAAAAGATTTGTGGGATTTAGTTAAATTAGTGTGAGATTGTATGTGATTCATGTTTCTTAAAATGATATCACCAACACCACTACCACCATCATCGACATACAAAGACCATGAGCTTAGTTATTATAAATTAGTGTGAGACTGGTTCAGGTATAACTATGTCCTTAGTGGTCGCTTGATTATGTCTAGCTTACTTCAGTTACAGTTTGCAAACTTTGAAAGCTGATTGCTTTATTTTTTTTTTCTGGTTAAATTTCATGAAACTAATACACAAAAATTAGATTTACTCTACTCTGCAAATCCGAGCTGATTGGAAAAAGACCCTGAAAGTCTTTTCAAAGTATTATCAAAACGAATAACAGAGATAGGAAAGAGATTTGACATCAATTCATACACAACGAACATGAACAAAACAGTGGTAATAGTAAAAATGACGCAAATCTAATGAGGAAAACAAGAACCACAAACTTTCAATTAAGACACTGAAGAACAGAGAAACAATGGTAATCTGGCACATAAGAAGTACTTTGTGTTCTTTGAGCCCATGATGTTGTGTCCTTTGAAAACTATTATTGTATAAAAACTATATTTTGTTTGTATGAAATCAGACCTTATATATGTGAGATTTTGAGTTATGTTTTTATAACTAAAAAGTTGTCAAAATCTTTTGACAAAAAAAAAAAAGTTTGTCAAAATCTTCCAAATTCAACTTAAGGTGTTTTTTTTTACAAAAATTATTTAACTTTTGATTAAAAAGTGATTTGATATGATTTTGGTAAATTATTAATTGAATATAACAAGAGACTGTGAATTATTTTAAATGATTATGCCCAATTGAAAACTGATCTAGAAATCATTAGTTGAATAACATGTGATTTTTAAAAAAAATAAGTAAAACCACCTCAAATTTTGGTTTCAATACACTGCTAAAAAGTGGCGGATCTAGAACAAAATTTGGAGGCACTAGTGTATATAAATATTGAAAACTTTGGACAAAAATATAGGAAAGGAAGGACTAATAAGAGAATTCTATTAAATTCGTTAGGAAAGTCCTTTTGATATGCATTAACTATATCGATCCTACAACAGTTGTTTTTCTTCTATGTGTTGAAATCACTCTCACATACTTTGTGTCTTATATGATGTTCTGTTGCTTTCTTATATGATGTTCTTCTAGGTGAATGAGAAATGAAGACTAAAGGGTGGTGAAAAGGCTTGAAATCTCATTCTTTGTTGATCCCAAGGCAAAGGGTAGATTCCAATTGGATGAGATCTGACTCCAGAAATTTGTAAAAATGACTCCAAAAAAACATTAAAACAAAACCAATAGAATTCTAAATCAGTGAAATAATGAAGTAATGATGAAAGATAAGAGAAGACCACCTTTTGCTTTAAAAAGCAGTTTGCTTTTGTAATTTCTAAGTGGCTTATATGTTAACTTTCACTGTGTAGACAAAGGTTAATTTGATTTCACTTATTATTATTTTTTTGATAAAAAGTAATCATAGTAATAAACTTTTTGGCTCAACTTCAACCTTTCATTATGCATTCCTTACTAATAAGTACTATAGTCATGTTATATAATCATACACATATCCTTGCAGCCCAAGTTTGAATGCAAGGAAAATAAGTTTTGATTCAGACTAAGATGGCAAAGAGTTATGTTTTGTTCTCTTCAACCTTCTTCTTATTCATCATCCTCTTCCTCTCTTCTTCTTCTTCTGCAGAGCTCACAGATAAATATGACGTTAACTATGAAGGTAATGAATCATTAACAAAATCTTCTTCCTTTCTCATTTTATCTAGTTATCTCTTCCTAAAACATGTTTTTCTTTTCTGTTCCTAGTTCTTGCCTTAATAGAAATCAAAAACTCACTGATTGCTCCACATGGAGTTCTAAAGAACTGGGATGAAACAGCAGTTGATCCATGTAGCTGGGAAATGATCAGTTGCTATCCTGATGGTTTTGTCGCAACCCTGTAAGCACATACACACACACACATATATATATATATATATATGTAAGCATGTGATTACAGTCTATACTTAATACTTATGTATGTATGTAGAGGAGCTCCAAGCCAAAGCTTATCAGGAACTCTTTCAGCAAGTATTGGTAAATTAACACATATTCAGACTGTGTAAGTGTTCTTAACTATTAAAACTTCGTTACTTAATCTCTTAATTACTTTAGTTACTAATTAATTTTTTTGATACACACACAAAAAAGGCTATTGGAGAACAATTACATAAGAGGACATATCCCTAATGAGATTGGGAAACTGAAGAAACTGATAACACTTGATCTCTATTCCAATAACTTCACTGGCCAAATCCCATCCACTCTTTCTCATCTCCCAAAGCTTCAATACTTGTAAGAATTTATCCATTTATCGATAGATATGATTTATAATGATTCGAGGAAGTGTTTTTGGTCAAGTGGTTAAATCCACTTCTATAGCTTTCCCCATCATCTCCTTGAGTCTAAGTAATATGGATCGAGATTTGTCGATTCAATTATTTAAATATTTCTAATGATTTATGTATACATATATATTTATGGAGGGATTTTTATGTCGAAATTGTGGAGCAATTCCTTCTGCAGTGGCAAACATGACCAAACTTGATTTTTTGTACATTCTCATTCTTCTATTTTATTTGTAATTTCTTATATATATATATGTAAATATGTTTATATAATTTTGTTATGATACATTAGGGATTTGTCGTACAATAACTTAAGTGGACCAGTTCCAAGGTCACATGCCAAAACATTCAAGTAAGTCTATATCTGGAAAAAGAACAATTCTCTGCTCTGTTTTTACATTTATACGTTACTCTAGTTATACTATATAGTTTTTATTCAACAGTTGTTTACTTGTTATGCAGTGTAATGGGCAATCCTCAGATTTGTCGAACTGGAACTGAGAAATACTGTAATGGGACTCAGCCTAAGCCAATGTGACTTGCCTTGGACAGTTCTCAAAGTCAGCCAAATCTACAATTCCAAATATTTGAATGAAAATTAAAAGATGTAATATTTAAATTCTAGATAATGTAAGCTAAAATGTGTTTATTTTGTACTTATGTGTGAATAAACTCCGAAGACTGAATGTTCTGTATATTTATTTTTATTGGGCTTCTGAGTGGGCTTTTGAGTATGCTTGTTAGAGGATTGCTCCATGACTCTTGGGTTGTCTTCTATTAGGTCTTAGTCTATTAAGTTGTCTTCCTTGTGCTGTGTTTTAATACTTGTCCTATGAACGCTCCAACCGTCACTTTAATGGTCCCACATTCTTTTCGGGTCTGTGAGTCCACGTTACCGGTCAAACGGTCGGTACACTATATTCGGAAGGCTTTAAAAACTTGTTTTCCGTGTTTTGTCCTCACTCACATGGTTTCAAAAATTATTTTCCGGAAGGTCATCCATCCTTTGATTACTCCAATTCAAACACGCTTAACCTTTGATTGTTATTGTTACTATCTTTGAATCATATCATTAACATGGTTTATTTAATCAAGTTGAGTGGTAAGTCTAGTAACAATAATATGAATAAGTTTAGTCTAAAGTATGTGTCCATCATAAAGCCACTTTGAAAAGAAATTAAGAAATCATATGTTAAGGTGTGAGCTGTCTTAATTGGTTTGGTTAATCCAACGTTTAGATAAGAACTTATTCTATCTTTTCTTTATTGAATATGTTTGGTCACAATTTAGGCAAAATGGAACCAAAAGCTTGAGTAATGGAACTCTTTCATTTGCTACTCTCCGCGGATAATATTAATCGTTTTTGTTCTTCACTTGTTATTCACTTAATCTCTCTGCAAAACTTTTTAGTTTACTTATGAAAGAATGTGATTCTTCTCGAAGTAATTAACTACCTAGATATATTCTCAGGTTTTTACACTGGATCTCTTTTCTTAGTATCAACATGCACAAATTGGCTCTATTTATTGATAGTAACAACCCATTTTTATGAAAAAAAAAGAAAACACACACTTAATTCTCGACAAGTTTCTGAAGAAATTTTGACTATCAATTGTCTACAAAACAACTATACATAATGGCTAATTTTATGTCGGAATCCATTGAATTTTTGTAACGAATTTCTAATACCTTCTTTATTTTTTTGTATAAAAATGCTCAAAAATATCGACTACTTTAGATAAAAAAATTTCATAAAATTTTCTGTCAAAAATTATTGTATTTTCTCGTAATGTTTTTTAGCTAGTTAATTCGAGGTTTTCCAAACTTTTTTTGGTAGACATTTAAGAATCCTAAACATGCATATCCAAATATTTTTATTTTGTCATTTTCAGGATCGAGTCCCTTATGCCTAGACGGTCCAAATGGTATCTAACCACTGGACTAGGGAGTTTTTGAAGTCTGAATATTCGTAATGCATAAAAATAAAATTGAATAAGTTGAATTGCAGAAATTTGGCCATTTTCTCTAGCTAAAGTCTTTCATATCATAAGCTATCAACCACTATTCGACTAGGTTAACAACAAATTTACCTCCTATCTATGTTCAAAAGTTTTCCTTCACCGATCGGCTTTAACTTACCAAGCAATGGTCTTTAGTACTACCAATTATTGGTCTTTTAAGTTTCAAATCACTGAGTAAGTTCCTAATTCCTCATGAAATATATGTGTAATGCTTCTTTGTATAGCTTCAGATTTATTTGCTAGCTTCATTCTAAGCTTTCATAGCCTAGAGGATTGGAATCAAGTCCTTGGTTTGAAGCTAAGATAATAAAGGTAGGGTAACAAAAAAAGTGGGTCTTAAGATGAATGACAAGTGAAAAACATTATATGATTGAAGAGACAGAAGTGGGGTTTTACTTTCTTTTTATGTACGAAAATTCAATCGTTTATTTTGTTTCTAAGTTAGCGAATTTTATTTTCTTCTATTTTTTAAATTATATAATTAAAAACCAGATATATCTAACAACTATATTACAATTGCAACAACACCTCAACGTCTTTCACAATTTCATATATCAAATCGTGAGAGACGTTGAGGTGTTGTTGCAATTGTAATATAGTTGTTGCAATTGTAATATAGTTATTAGATATATATATATATATATATGATCTATTTTAGAAAAATTACCAACACGTTGGTTTATAAGTTACAGAAAATGCAATTACAAAAATAGTGGGTTTTTCTCAGTCTAATAATTTAGATGATCCGTGATTTTAGCATAAAGAGTTTGATCATTATGTTAGAAAAATAAAAGAAATTGTAAGGAATGAATTTTGAGTTATGAAAATACAATTACAAAAATTAAGAAAATAAATTGTGAGGGATGAGTCCAAGGAATAATTATTTTGTAGTCATTGGAAGATATATATATATATATATATATATATATATAACTTTAGTTAGTGGGAGATATACTGATTATTCCCACTTTTGTTATTTTATTATTATTGTGATTATGTTTAATTTATGAAACCTTTGGAGATAAAATTAGGACACCATGAGATGACACGACACGATTAACATAAATTATATAATATTAACCATCGTTATCTAAGAAAATTATAAGAATTCTTATATTCTTATGCAGTCATCGATCAATTTTCATTGTTGTTGTTAATATATCTAATGGATATAAATCATTTCATATTTTTTGATTTATTTTTATCGAACAAGTATTAAATTTCTGTAGTGAATAATTTATAGATTTAAAACAATTTTATTTGAGATATAACTATATAAAAAAGTGAAATGTTGATAATTTACTGCAATAATAATTTATTTCAAAAGAATACATCTCGAGTATATTATTCTTCGCAAAGAAGTTTGATTTGCCATTTATCTTTATTTTCAGGAGTTGATCGAGTCTTTTCAAGTTTCTATCGAAGCGTCATCTGGTCGTTGATTTCACTGCTTTCGATAATTAATGTTATTAATATCTTCTGTCTCTTTTTTTGTTTTTGTGAGATTAGAAAACTTTGTTCATTTTATTTGATAGGTACATTGGATTCACTACTGAAAGTTTCATTAACCACTTTGTTGATTCTCTTTGTTCTTTGGGGTTGCTTTTGCTATTCCAAATTGTTGGTAGCGATTTTTGGAAAAGTCATTTTATCAATTCATTCTCTGTTTTTAAAGTTCTTTCTATGTTTATATATATATATTTTATCTTTTGAGTTTAGGTTTAAGAGATATATAGTTTTTCATTAGTGTATATATAATCACTAAATTATTTTTTTTACTTTTTTTTCAGTAAATTTTGATGACAAAAAAAATTACAACAAAATATTTGTGATATTTTTCTTATGAAAGAATTTGTGTACGACAAATATTTGGAAAACTATCTAACTACAAAAATAATCAATCAATGATAATCACTGTTTTTCTTTTTTTACTGTTAAAGACTTCAAAATAAAACTCAATCCGTAAAGTACGATCAATCTTAATTTCTACTATGCCAACAAAAGTTACGATGTGGTTGCAAGTTTATGTGGCAAAAGAAATTGATGATGAAGAAGAAGAAAATAAGAGAACAGTATCACACGTGTATCCATCATTCACACAACATACAAATCGTAACATATGACACATTCATCTTTTTCAGGTCTTTTTTTTTTTTTTTGCAAAAATGATCTTTAAAAATAAACTAAATAGCATAAGAAATCAATGAATTCACTCGAAAGTTGAAGTCATGATGAAAGATAGAAGAGACCAGCTTTTGCTTTATAAAGCAGTTGCTTTTGTAGTTTCAAAAGTAGCTTATTTGTTGACTATCACTGTGTAGACAAAGATTTTATTTCACTATTTTTCAATTTAAGCTTATGTTTTTTTATATTTCAGCGAATTATTTGTTGTTGGAGTTGGATTAGTAGTAAGGTTCAATAATTACTTAATCAATTGTTTTTACCTTTGAATATTTGGCAGTAGTAACTAGTAAGAAGTAAGTACTAGAGTCAGGTTAAATAATCATATACATATTTATGATTAAAGTGTTATGTTATCTGAAAGAAAAATATAATAATAAAGAAAAATATGTTATTCTTTCATTTCATAAATTATAATGAATGATGTATTATAAATTTAATATATTTTTAAATATTACCGCATTATATATAAGTATTCATTTCACAAAATAAAAAATGAATAACATGATATATAAGAATATATAAATGATAAGATGTAAACATTTTTAGAAGATTGTATCATTCATTTAGATATTACAAAATGTTCCTTTTTTTTTCAAAATATGTTATCTTTGAGCAATATATTATACTCCTTATGAATATTTAGTTTAATGTGTAACTTTTTGGTTTTTTTGCTGTTTTTTCGATCATATTTTGATTATAAGGAGTCGTGTAATTTATACTTGATATTGTTTAAGATTTTTGGAGATTTGTGTAATCTGTATAATTGCTAATAACTGAGAATATTAGAGAAAATCCACTAATTTACGGCAATAACTCACCATAACTACATCTTTATTTCTTGTTAATTAACTCTAACTAATTAAAAATGTTTAAACATTTCTTGCTAATAACGGAGTATATATTTAAATATGTTAATACTAAAAGTTCTATTACAAGAAAATAAATTTGCTTTCTTTTGGACCAATGTACGTTAAGCTGTCAATGATTGATTCTTCTTTTGGCATTTCAGGTTTTGTAGTTTTCTCTTTTTTACTTCATTTCAACAATATTCGTCTTATTAGTTCTAACCTCTAAATTACTTCTAATATACCACCGATTAAAATATCCCATTTGACATGACGAAAAAAAAATCCATTTTGCGATAACACATGCACATGGTATGCTATCTAAAAATAACATAAATACAAGAGTTTTTTCATACAATGGTTGACAAATTTTACTTTAAATAAAAATTCAGAGAATACTTTAGAGAAAAAGAAAAAGGAACAAATTCTTAATTTAATTAATAGTTTAACTATGATATTACTAAATATTAAGGGTAATTAGTGGGAATAAAATAGAGTTAAAGCAAGTCATTAAAATACAAGAAAAAGGAAAAAAATCAAATCGTCACAGACTCACAGTGAGTGTCTCATTGTCGCAGCGAGTGTCCCACTACAGATCTCATTCACGATTTATTTCACCTTTTTTGTGTTTGTATGATAAAGTGTAACATTAAAATAATTTCACACTTTATTTGTTCGAGGCCACTTAATTATTCTTCCCGGAATGAATATATATATATATATATATGTAAAAGTTTTATTAGGTTAAATAAAGTAAGAGATTAATGTTGCTTACCATATGAACTTACTTTTCACCTGCTCTAATTAATTATTTTACGATTATCATTTTTGTTTTTAACCCAAAATATTATATTCTCTATCGTTTTATAGCCGTCCTGTATTCGAAAACAGGTTGAGTCTATTTTTCTTCTAGACCTAGAAAAATTAGACCTTTAAATCCAACCTATGATTTGATACCAGAGTTTTATTTTTACTTAGTGCATTATGATAGTTTGAAAAGAAATTTTAAGGGTGGACTTTAGATTATGGATCGGATCTTTTCGATTTAATATTGATAAAAAAAAAATCCAACCAATTACATTACTAAAAACGGAGATAAGTGTGTATATATATATATATATATTTGGTGAAATAGATAAATATGTTAATTACCGAATGCCTTCTCGAAATAGTCTAAAGAATAAGCAACAAGTTATCTTTGTTTCGATTCGTGAAACTAATTTGATTTTAGCTAGAATCATACGTATTAAAAGATTATTTGTTTTCTTTTTATAATCACATAATAATTCATTTAAATATAATCTAACCAATCATATATAAATAATACTGTAAAATACTAAGAATTATAAAATGTCAAATTCATGAAATTTTGTATAAAAGTATGCAAAACACATTACAAAATGATATAAAATAAAAATTTATAAATTTTCTATATTTTGAAACGATCAGGGTAAATTTTACGTATTTTCTTTATATAACTTGTTTCTTAAAATATATATGATTGAAATCGGTCAATGAGATGATGTGGTATTCATCATTATTTACATGTGTTACAATAACTTTTAAAATTTATTTATTTATTGTGAATTCATTATTGTATACTAGTAAAACAGGTTTGTGTTTTTGTATTTTCATGCATTACAATATAATATATTTTTCTCGATAATTTGTGTGCTCATTCTGTCACTGTTGGCTAATTAGATTTTGTCTAGAATTCACAAAGTCAAATTAGATTTTCTCATAGATAAAATATATTGGTTTATAAATAAATAAACACATAAAAATCCTTAAATGAATGTGTTTTCTGACATCATTGAAAACTATACAAATAAAAACATCCGCTTATATATTATCTCTGGCCTTTTCTACTTTACAGTCTAAAGACCATAAGTATAATTGGCAGACAAATCTCTCACTTTCTCTTTGTTTCACTCTCAATCACTAACATTTCCAAATCAAAATCTCTCTGTTACTTCTTTATCTTAGTATAACCTCCAGACAAAATATATTTCATACACAGAAGATTCTGCACTCTAGAGTTTACCACTCCCAAGTCTGAATGCAAGAAACACAAGTTTTGATTCAGACAAAGATGTCAAAGTGTTATGTTTTGTTCTCTTCAACCTTCTTCTTCTGCATCATCTTTTTCCTCTCTTCTTCTTCTGCAGAGCTCACAGACAAAGGTGTTAACTATGAAGGTATAATGATTCATTACCAAAACCTTCTCTAAATTTCTCAGTTACTATAGTTATGTCTTCCTAAAACATGTTTTTGTTTTCTGTTTCTTCTGTTTCTTCTTTAGTTCTTGCCTTAATAGCAATCAAAAACTCACTGATTGATCCACATGAAGTTTTAAAGAGTTGGGATGATACAGCAGTTGATCCATGTAGCTGGAACATGATAGGTTGCTTTCCTGATGGTTTTGTCCAAACACTGTAAGCAAATACATGACATACATACACTCACATACATATGTAAACATGTGTTTACAGTCTTTACTTATGTGTTTATGTAGAGGAGCTCCAAGCCAGAACTTATCAGGAACTCTTTCATCAAGTATTAGTAACTTAACACATCTTCAGACTGTGTAAGTCTTATTAATTACAATTACAATTAGTCTCTTAATTACTTTAATTTTCTAATTAATTTTTTGTATACACAAAACAGGTTATTGCAGAACAATCAGATAACAGGACATATCCCTCATGAGATTGGGAAACTAATGAAACTGAAAACACTTGATCTCTCTTCCAATAGTTTCACTGGCGAAATTCCATCAGCTCTTTCTCATCCTACAAATCTTCAATACTTGTAAGATTTTATCTATTTTTCATATAATTTTTTTAATAACCAAACAAGTACCTTAAGTTTGGTACGAAAGGTCCAATAGGTCACATATTCGATTCGCTTAGGAGGGGAATTCACATTGTGTTTTCCCAGCCTCTAAGCGGATATACGGTAAAAAAGAGATTATGCGTCGATTTTTACTGTCGAAGTCGATGGTACTAAAAGTCGGAAACTCTCGGTTAATAAATTTTATTTTATTTTAATATTGTTTATAATAACGTATATATTATTTATGGAGGGATTTTTTGTTGAAAATTGTGGAGCAGGAGGTTGAACCATAACAGTCTGACAGGAACAATTCCTCCCTCATTGGCAAACATGACCCAACTCAATTTTTTGTACATTCTCTTTCTTTTATTTTCTTTGTAATTTTCTTCAATTTATATATATGATTATATATTTTGTTATTAATTTTTCAGAGATTTGTCGGACAATAACTTGAGTGGACCAGTTCCAAGATCACTTGCCAAAACATTCAAGTAAGTATAGTTCTGAAAAAGAATAATTGTCTGCTCTGTTTTTTACTCTGTCTTGGGAAAAAAATATGGTAAATTGTAAATTCTATTGTCGTTATTCTGTAACTTATCCACATTTATACGTTACCTTTTTATATAATTAGTTTTTATTTAACAGTTGTTTATTTCGTTACGCAGTGTAATGGGCAATCCACAGATTTGTCCAACAGGAACTGAGAAAGACTGTAATGGGACTCAGCCTGAGCCAATGTCACTTACATTGAACAGTTCTCAAAGTAAGTAAAATTTATAATTTCCAAATATTTCAATGAAGTTTAAGAATGTAATCTTTAAGTTCTGAAGAATGTAAAATGGTTTTGTTTTTGCTTTGTTGTTGTTAGATGAATCATCTAAAGGAGGAACAAAAAACCGGAAAATTGCTGTTGCCTTTGGTTTAAGCCTTACATGTATTTGCTTGTTGATCTTTGGTTTTGGCTTTCTTCTTTGGTGGAGAAGAAGACATAACAAACAAGTGTTGTTTTTTGACATTAATGGTAAGATTCACAATGAAATCTCTAATCCCTTGAAAAAACAGAAATCTGAATGTGAATTCGGGACCAATGTGTGTGAATTTGGTGTTTTTAACAGAGCAAAAGAAGGAAGAAGTATGTTTAGGGAATCTAAGGAGGTTTAGTTTCAAAGAACTTCAATCTGCAACAAGTAACTTCAGCAGCAAGAATCTAGTCGGAAAAGGAGGGTTTGGGAATGTGTATAAAGGTTGTCTTCATGATGGAACCATCATCGCTGTGAAGAGGTTAAAGGATATAAACAATGGAGGTGGAGAGATTCAGTTTCAGACAGAAGTTGAAATGATAAGCCTCGCTGTCCATCGGAATCTCCTCCGTCTCTATGGCTTCTGTACTACTTCCTTTGAACGGCTTCTTGTTTATCCTTACATGTCCAATGGCAGTGTCGCTTCTCGTCTCAAAGGTAATAAGTATTTCCAATCTGGATTCTGATCATAAGTCTCTAACTTCTGCAGTTTGTTGACATAGTTATGATTTGTGTGTTGAAGCTAAACCGGTTTTGGATTGGAGCACAAGAAAGAGAATAGCATTAGGAGCAGGAAGAGGGTTACTGTATTTACACGAGCAATGTGATCCAAAGATCATTCACCGTGACGTGAAAGCTGCAAACATACTTCTCGACGATTACTTTGAAGCTGTCGTTGGAGATTTCGGGTTGGCTAAGCTTTTGAATCACGAGGACTCGCATGTAACAACTGCCGTGAGAGGAACAGTTGGTCACATTGCACCTGAGTATCTGTCTACAGGACAATCTTCAGAGAAGACAGATGTGTTCGGTTTCGGTATTCTTCTTCTCGAATTGATTACTGGTTTAAGAGCTCTCGAGTTTGGAAAAGCAGCTAATCAAAGAGGAGCAATACTTGATTGGGTAAGGAAACTTATTTTCTTGTTATAATTGTCAAAAATCATTCACTTCTAAGGTTTTTCTCTTACTTGTAGGTTAAGAAAATACAACAAGAGAAGAAGCTAGAACAGATAGTAGACAAGGATTTGAAGAACAATTACGATATAATTGAAGTGGAAGAAATGGTTCAAGTGGCTTTGCTTTGTACACAATATCTTCCGATTCATCGTCCTAAGATGTCAGAAGTTGTGAGAATGCTTGAAGGCGATGGTCTCGTTGAGAAATGGGAAGCTTCTTCTCAGAGAGCAGAAACCAATAGAAGTTACAGTAGACCTAATGAGTTTTCTTCATCTGAACGTTATTCAGATCTTACAGATGATTCATCTGTGCTGGTTCAAGCCATGGAGTTGTCAGGTCCAAGATGACAATAGAAAGAGAGATCAATCTGAGTTTGTCAAAAACATAAATTGTGTATGTGTTGTATGTACAATATTTTATAGGTTTTGGTGTCATAAAGACATATTTTCGAAGTACTGGTCAAATTATCTGTTGGATCCGCTTCTGTTAGATCGTTACTGAGACAAGAAACAAACTAGAATTGAAACAAAACAGTTTTTGTCATGAGAACAACATACACACACACCTAAGCTCTCTGTTTTGTCCAAGGAAGTAAGAAAACAAGAACAGAAAGTTCCATGAGTGTCTCTAAATCATGTATATAGATCAGACTCAATCCAAGTCTCCTTTCTAAGACCAGTTCTTGAAGAATTCTTCTCCAGATCTTTGTTCAGACTAGCGACATCCAAACTCGGAACAATCTTCTTTAGCAGAGCTCCGATAAATCTTATCACAGAAGGACCATATTCAGGCCAGGTGACCACCAATGTTCCTCTTATGTTCTTTAGCTGACACTGGCTTAAAAGGGCAGCACTCAGACCGTCTATTACACTCCCTGACGGGAAGTAATCCAGACTTACTAAATTGGTGTGAGTTGTTGCTTTCTTCTCAGCAGATGTCTCAAGTTTAGCTGCCAATGTTTCGTCTGGTGAGAGTCTACCTCTGAAGTTACGGCTCTGGATGGAATCCAAGATTATAACTCGCTCAGGGATAATGTCTTGGCCAATGAGCAATCTCGAGACTAGGTTAGACCGTTCAGGAGATACTGGAAGCTGAACAGAGATGACTAGAGTCGAGTTTTTATCATCGGTGCTACTCAAGGAATATATGTTGCAGGATTTGTCTTCTAAAGAAGGTTCCATGGTGTTTCCAGAAAGCGGGACTTCAGGCATGATAAGACTTCCAAGGAGAGACTTTGAAGGTAAATTGTGGAAAATATAGAGGGAAGGTGAAGATACAGCTATGATGAGTAGAGAAGGTCGAAGAGGCAGATCGGGTTTCGGGTTTGCAAATACAATGAAAGGAGAGGGGAGGGATTCTGGTGGCGGAACAAAGTTGTTCAGATCTTCTTGGAAGAATCTTGAAGGTGGAGGGTTCTCAGTAAGTACATCCTCCATATCTTAGCTTTCACCCAAATCTCACAAACCTAAACCAAGAGACATATCAAAGATGCAGTTAGCTAACACAAGGGACATACATCAGGAGAAGGTCGGCGAAGGATGTAAGCACTTGGTTAACAATGCGGATTAAAGAAAAACGACACCTAAAACTGAATCAAGTGATGCAAACACAAGCACTATTTCTGATTCTGATCCAATAGAATGTTAATTCAATTTTATCCATCATCTACTATGAATCAAATAGCAAAAAGCCCCAAAATATAGCAGTCGAAGGATCAAACATCTTAAGTTCCACGTTAGAAATTGAAAACTCCTCTGAAGTGAGACAAAAAAGATACCTAAAAAGGACTAGCTGATGCAATAACTAAACCAAAGAGTAAAATTCTGTTCATTCACGAACATATATTAAGATCAATTTATCATATATTTACAAGCAATGCAACAATGTATAACAAGTTACAATCACCTAATCATCTTATGCTCAAAATAAGAGATTGCGGACTCCTGAGAGTGAGATTAGAAAGACAGCTAAACAGGACTAGGTTGATGCAAAAACTACATCAAGTGCAAACTTCTGTCGGTATGTAGATACATAATAACATGGACTCAACTCTATATCTATAAGCAATGCAACAAAAGATACCAATCATCTAAACATATATATTAAATTGCTGACAACTTAAAGAAGTTATAGGAGCTCGTAAAGTGATCTGACTTTCATCAAATATAGATCTCTCCCGTTTCATTTCATTGAACCCTATCAAAGTTGAACATACACAATTCGATTGATAGAGTGTGAAATTCAAGAATATCGATCTACGTGATTTGTATTACCTTCAAAAGATAAACAATAATCGAATCACAGATCTTATTCACAGAACACGAATCCTTTGAGCTGATGGAAGAACACGAATTTGGTACAGATCCTATGTTATATCACCGATTGCTTTCCAGTTCCAATCCAATCAACAAAAACTAAGAAACACAAGATACCCAAAAAGAAATATCGATTTCGTTTCCAAAGAACTAAAGTGATATACAATCTTAATTACAATCTACTGAACCAGATAGAAACTGAAACTCAGATCTGTAAGAACATGATAACATTCCAACTTAAATCTCCGAAAAAAGTCTCAAAATTTTCACATTTCAAGAGTCAGGAAGCAAACGGGATCGATATGTACGAAATCGCGGTGACCCATTCAGAAAAATTAGGGTTTAGCGTAGAGAATGACGTGAAAAGACTATACCTTTAGCAGTAGAGTCGACGATGAACGAAGAAGAAAGTTTTGGTTTTTGTCTTCTCGACCAAGCCAGTGAGAGAAGCTAAAACCCCAAACAAATCTCAAAGTAAATAGACCATCACCATTGGTAGAAGGATTCTACTCCAATTTTCATTTTTTTTTAAATGTTTTAAGAATCCATAATTTCTTTAAAATAATTTAAGGGTCCACTAGTAAAACTCTATTAGAGATTCTTAAAAAAAATTATATAAATATCATACATTTTTTTAAAAATATCATACATAAAATTAACTAATTGTATTATTATAAACATAACATATTTAATAAAAATATCATACATTGAAAAAGACATACATTTTATTTTAAATAAAAAGAAATTTGAAACATATATAACATAAAAACATTTTACAAATTAAAAACATTTAATTTGTGCCAAATTGTTGCCATATATGCTCCACCAAATCTGTTTTTTTTTTTGTCAAACAGCTCCATCAAATCATCTTTTAATTGTTGATGCATAATTTTATCACGAACTCGATTTCGATTGGACATCATATTGACGAGATTTGTAGGCATATCCGTAGAGTACATATAATCCACTTGTGCAGTTGTGTTTCCTTCTCCATGTTGAAATTCTGATGCATTTATATGAGTGTATTCATCTCGTTCGTCTTCAACTATCATATTATGCAATATGATACATGCTCTCATTATTTTTCCAATTTTTACCTTATCCCAAAAAGGGCTGTGTTTTTTACAATGGCAAATCGAGCTTACAATACTCTAAAAGCACGCTCGACATCTTTTCGGACAGATTCTTGATATGTAGCAAATAATGATGCTTTAGGATTTTGAGGAATTGGAATTGACCGGATAAAAGTAGCCCATTTAGGATAAATACCATCCGTTAAATAGTAAGTCAAATGATACTTGCGTCCAATCACAAAATAATTCACTTTTTGAGCTTGACCTTTTAAAATATCATCAAATACTGGTGAGTGATCAAGAACATTAATATCGTTTAAGGTACCTGGAGGTCCAGAAAACACGTGCCAAATCCAAAGATCATGTGAAGCTATAGCTTCTAAAACAATTGTTGGTTTTCCAGAAGCACGGCTATATTGTCCTTTCCAAGCGGTGGGGCAGTTCTTCCACTCCCAATGCATACAGTCTATGCTCCCGATCATTCTGGGGAATCCGCATAGCTCTCCAACATAGAGTAGCCGTTGAAGATCAGTTGGTGTGGGTCTTCTTAAATACTCATCCCCGAATAAAGATATTATACCTTCCATAAAATGTTCCAAGCTTAAGAGCGTAGTACTTTCACCGATTCGGAGGTATTCATCAATCTTATCCGCCGCACAACCATATGCCATACAACGAATAGATGATGTACACTTTTGTAGTGCAGAGAGACCAAACCTTCCGGTAGCATCTCTTTTGTGTTGAAAGTATGAAACTTCATTAGAGAGTCATTCAACGATTTTCATGAACAAGGGCTTGTTCATTCTAAAATGTCGTCGGAATAGAGAAGGTGGGTATGTTACATCTTCACTGAAATAATCATTCCATAAGAGCTTGTGTCCTTGCTCACGATTTCTTTCTATATAATGTCTTTTTTTCTTCTCTTTAGTAGGAGGAACATAACCATTGAACACATTATTGAATGCTCCATCGAATGCCTCATCGAACACTTGATCAAATTGATCATCTAATGTATTATGAGAAGAAGATGCCATTATGTTGCTATTTTTTTTGTAGAAGTGTTTATTAAGAAAAAATAAAAAGAGTGGAAATATATAGCTAGTTTGTACCGAACAAAATGACAAGAGTGGAAATTTATGTCGGTAACAAAATGACAAGAGTAGAAAACAAACAAGATGTAAATAATTCATGTCCATTATGCTTCACGGGTGTGCTTCTGCTTCACGGGTGCTTTCTTCATTACTAGTTTGTACTTACAAAATTAACTGAGACAAATGCCATTATTCAAAATCAAATGAAAGACATCATTCATTTAACAATAAGAAAATACAAAGAACACTTAATCTTAATGATAGAAAACAACAATTAAACTTAAACTCAAAATGAATCTGAAAACAACACTTAACTAATACAAGTTCAAACATTAGACTTATCAAATACAAAGTTCATACATTATCAAACATGTTAGCTATTAACTTATTCTTTAGAGCAATTTCCATCTCATCAAGTGTTTTTTTTTTTTGTGATCAGATTGTCAAGCAGTGACACCTTGGACAATCTTTCTTTAAAAGCTAAGTCCTTTTGCTTGATGGTCCACATGGCTTGAAACTCCACCAGAGAAATGGTCTTGTTGTTGCTCACACTTCCTTTGCTCACACTACCTTTGCTCACACTTCCTTTGCCTTTGGCTTTAGCAGCCTTCACACGCTCGAGACGAGCCATTGGTTGATCTTCTGGTTCTGTAAATGTGTTAGAGCTTGCAGATTGGGCATCAAATTTTCTTTTATTTGAGTTTCCCTCATTGTTGCAAGTTAAAGAGGTACACCACTTCTGATCATTATGAAGATCTATCCATGTGTGTTCAAGGCTGAACTTTATCTTGTGATCATGAAAGAAAATCTCGTAAGCCAACTTCAAAGCATCATTCTCACTCTGCCCACTACTCTTTTGCCTCTTTGCAGCCTCAAAACAGCCTACAAACTTGCATACAAAGGCATTTATCTTATGCCACCTTTGTTTACAATTGCTAGCTTCTTGCTTTTCAAAACCAGAAAGTTTAGGAGATGTGTTAAAATAAGCCGCTATGCATGCATTTAATTTCTGCTCATTCCCCACCACAACATCCTTGCTTGTGTTTAACCAAGCGCTACATAGCACAATATCTTCAGTTGGAGTCCATTTGTGTCTTTCTCTACGCACCTCAACTATCTCTTCTACTCGCTCTGGATCCTCAGTCATTTGTGGACTAAATTGTGGGTGTTGTGATGATCCAAGTCCCATAGAAGGGCTGAAACTCTCAAGGCTTTGTGGTTTTAGTTGACTATTTAAAAGATTTGTGAAATTATAAGGGTGAGTAGATGAATCCATATAAGATTGACTATATGGATCCATGAAGAACGATGGTTCAAGGTTGTGGTCGAGGTTTGTTGATGTGTTTAAAGGTTTATCATTTAATATATATAGGAGAAGGTTTCAATGTCTTACGGTTTGTGACATAAACCTAAAAAGCTTTGGTACTTAAAGTTTTAAGTATTCAATATCATTTATGTATTTGTCTAATCTACACCTAACAAGCATTTATCACAATATTAGACTGAAAGACACATCTCTAGAGTCCTACTTTGACAAGAAAGTGGAAGAATAACTTCAGCATACCATATTAGCCTTATGAACTCAAGAATGATAGCCATCAACATTAGAAGCTAGTGCAGGATAGTTCATTCTAACATGAATAAGATTTGTACTTACCAACAATGTACATGTCAAGCCTGCTAACAAGCAAATTGCAAAACCATAAAACCTCTATTTTCAGGAGAAAAATCTGACATATTAGTCGAAGACAAATCCAATTATAGACATTTTATCAACGAGACAAACACTACAACTTCATAGAGAGAAACAGAAAATAAATATAAGTATTCAACATTTCTTGTGTATATCCTTCTCCTCCAGTAAATCAATTTTCTTTACATGAATCTAATATACATGACCTTGTGGGAATCAAATTTGAATTAGAACTACTAACACTTATCTTTATGATATTTATCACTTCATATATGATCTATCTCCATCCAATAAGAACTCTCATTCACCATTCTAACTTGACTGAGCTATTGAGCTCACGAGCCTAACTTCATAATTGAACGAATTCACAGTACGCATGTATAACCAATAATTGCTAATAATCCAAAAATTACAAGAAACAGCCAAATGCAGGGGGAGGACTTGATCAACGAGAAATGAAAGAATCTGGGCCAATTTATGAACATGTTTGGTAGTTAAAGCGCAATTTTGATTAAGATCTTCCATGAATGAGAGCGAGCTTTCCTCCTCGGCAGCTCGTTGCTCATCTTCAACCTCCATTCCTACTAACATCTTCATCTTTTCAAAAGCCTGATTCCATCTTATCCATGTATGTGATTATCTCTGTATACTATAAGCTCTCTTTGTCATAGTTTATCAGATCCCTTGCTTCTTCCTACCAAATTGTGACAGTAGAGCTGAAGTATGGTAGTTGGATCTCTGCACAATTACGCCATTTCTGGGAGTGAGTGAAAAAAATGAAAGAGACTCTCTTACTTCCTTCGCCGTGGTTCCTTACGCTAATTGTTCATTACCGTTCTCAAAATCCTCAGCAATTATCACATCCTTCTTCTTCTTCTTCTTCTTCTTCCTCGTCGTCACCGTCTTTTTTTTAACACGACTCCGTTTCTTCTTGGTCCAATAAGGTACTGACACGTTAGGGTTTTTTTATTATTTTTTAAATCTCTCTAATAAAAGACGGTTCTTTAGTAAACAACTCTTATTTGATTTTATTATAACAAATTAATACCTAAGAACCCCTCTAAAAACCCTTCTAGATACCCCATTGGAGATGACCTTAGTTTGATGCTTAAACCAATATATAATGCATCATTTTGGAGGCATATTACTCCAACCCATCAGAATGAAGAGAAATTGAACCGAACTAAACCGACAAAACAACATAATAATTTTAAAATTTATATACCAAAAAAACCGAATTTGAATTTTGGGTATGGTTCAAATTGTTTTTTTTTGTCAAAAAAAAAGAATTTGAACCACAACCAAATTTAAAACTGAATAAACCCTTGATGTATTTTTTAATAAATTTGGATTTTTAAAGATTTTCTCTATATAGGCCCCAATTGTCAATTGCTTTCGTTGTTTTGTAAAGCAAAAATCTTTGTAAAAGATTTAAACTGAAGCAATCATAAAAATCAAACTAAAATATGATTGGTTTAATTTAAATATATTACAAAGATTTTGCTTTACAAATCAACTAAAGCAATTACCAATTGGGACATAATTGTTACTAATTTTGAATTTTACTAAAAAAATATAGATAAAAATACTCAATCTCCAATCCAATTTATATGCAAACCAAACTCAATTTTAAAAATAAAAATACTCAAATGAATGTTAAAAGTCAAAAGAACCAAAAATAAGAGCACAAGTTCATACAAAATTTACATAATTTGGTAAACCCTAATCACAAGGTTTTTTTTTTTTGTTGAAGAGAACCAAATGGTTTAATCTATAATTTAGTATATTTTTATTTTTGAATAAATTTATTATAATTCTTTTTGAAACATGCTAATTTTTAAAAATAGAAGAAAAAATGATAAGAAAAAGAGAAGAAAAAAAAACGAGAAAAGAGAGTTAAGAAAATGAAGTTAAAAAAAGGTGCAACTGGCCTTTAGCCCAGTGGCAGACGGTAAGTCTATTAAAGGCAGACGCACTTGCACATCCAGGAATCAAGTCCCGTTATTTGCATTATGCAGAAACTTAACTAATGGGCCTGCCAGACCCAATATTTTTTTTAAAAAAAAGTGAGGTTAGATGTCTAATTTCAATAAACAGTTATATGGTTAATTTGGCAAGAGGGGATATTGTGTAAAATTATCAGCTTTTCAAGTAACTAACTCTTTAAGTTAAACGAAGATGAGGACAATTTTCAGAAAATCAAATGGCAACAATCAAATCACGCCAAGTGGCTGTAATCGGAGCTGGAGCCGCCGGTTTAGTGGCGGCTCGAGAGCTTCAACGAGAAGGTCACTCAGTGATCATCTACGAGAAGTCTAATCAAGTCGGTGGAACATGGATATACTCCGATTCTGTGGAGCCTGATCCATTAAGCATTGACCCGACCCGACCCATCGTCTTCTCGAGCATCTATAGCTCTCTTCGAACTAACCTTCCTCGAGAATGTATGGGATTCAGAGACTTCCCTTTCGTAATCCGATCTGGTGTCTCCAAATCAATAGATCCTAGAAGGTTTCCGAGTCATCATGAAGTTCTGGCTTATCTCCAAGTTTTTGCTAAGGAGTTTCGTATTGAGGAGATGATTCGGTTCGAGACGACGGTTTTGCGTGTTTCTCCGGTGACGGAAAGCGATGGAGTTGTGAAATGGAGAATTGAATCTATAAAGAATGAGAAGAAACTTCATCATGATGAGGTTTTTGATGCTGTTGTTGTTTGTAATGGACATTATATTGAGCCTCGTCATGCTCAAATCCCTGGTAATAGCAAATTCATCTTCCTCATTGTGTGATTTTCAACATCTTAATCTTCATTACAACTTTTCAGGGATAAGTTCATGGCCAGGGAAGGAGATACATAGTCATAATTATCGAATTCCTGAACCATTCAAAGATCAGGTACTCATTTCAAAAGATCATGTCAGATTCTTGATTATGTAAGGCTTAATTCAATCTTTTTTTATTAGATTGTTGTGATTATTGGGAGTTCTGCAAGTGGTGTTGATATAAGTAGAGACATTGCTAGAGTTGCTAAGGAGGTTCATGTGGCTTCTAGATCAAATGAAGCAGATACTTATATTAAGCAGAGTGGTCACAGTAACATGTGGATGCATTCAATGGTAAGAGTTAGTACTACTACTTTGTTGATCAGTAGAGAATCAAATGGTTTAAAGCTGTTTTGAATGAAATTGTAGATAGAGTATGCTCATGAAGATGGTTCAGTGGTTTTTCAAAATGGGAAAAAGATTTTTGCTCATGTTATTATGCATTGCACTGGGTATAAGTATCACTTTCCGTTTCTAGATACCAATGGAACTGTTACTGTAGATGATAATCGTGTTGGGCCATTGTACAAACACATCTTCCCTCCAGCATTAGCACCGTCCCTCTCCTTCATCGGTATACCATGGAAGGTACAACAATACTCTGAATGCGGCATAGTTTGTTTTAGACATATCAACAACAGTTCATCACAAAGTGGTGAGATTTTCAGGTTTTACCATTCCATATGTTTGAGGTGCAAAGCAAGTGGGTTGCTGGTGTTTTGTCGGGTCGGATTTTACTTGCTTCAAAAGAAGATATGATGTTGGAAATCGAAACTTTCTATGCCACACTTGAAGCTCAAGGGATTCCTAAGAGATATACTCACGTTTTGGGATTCAACCAAGTAAATATATCTCTCACCGTTGTGAAACCAATTCTAGACCAAACCAAAAGGAAACACACTAACGTACTTTTTTTTGTTTGGTTTGTTTCTTGGGATTTTTCATAGTCCGAGTACTTTGATTGGTTGGCTTCACAAGATGGGAGCTTAGGAACAGAGAAATGGAGGAATGAGATGTTTTTGACGACTGCCATGAGGATGATGGAGCATCCTGAGACGTATAGAGATGAATGGGATGATCATCATTTGGTTTCTCAAGCTTATCAAGATTTCTCTTTGTACCTATAAACAAAACATGAGAGTTTAGTGGAATCAATCTACAATGAAGTTTACAGATCAATAAGTCATGAGTGTTAATCTGTCTCACAGATGTTAAGGGATCTATTTTGGCTATGAGTAATGAATTTTGTTATTGCAATGATCCAAAACATGAAATGAAGAAAGATAAAAGCAAAAGAAGTGAAGCAGTTTAGGCAGTTTTGTCTAGATATAACTCTGAATTTACTCAAACTAGAGAAATCAAGAAATTCAAAATCCCGAATGGAGAAACTGATCCATTTAAAATGGTATGATTCTGTTAATTTTTTCTGGAAGATGAACCAACTTTTAGAATTCTAGCAAACATCCTCCAATGAATTCTGCTTGATGTTGAAATCTGAAGTCTCTGTTCTTAAGACTCTCATGAGACGCAGAGAGTGCGCATCCATGAACATTCCCAACAAGCCATTAATCCTCATGTTCATCATCGCTTTCAGAATCTGCAAATTACATGAACATTAACAGAGTTTGATATTTACTTAGATGATCTAGATTGTGATAGATGTTTGTTGCATACCTGATCTGACATCTTCGCTAAGCTTGCCTCGATCTTGTACTTGTTTCACAAGCATCCGGTAAATCAAAACCCACCAGAAGATATGTAGAACAAGCAAACAGAACAGAAGTGTATTGAACAAGTAGTACATGATCGGTCCATCGATGGGATGCTTTTCTTTGTCCACAGTCATAATAATTTGATAGCTGCAAATGGAAAGGACAATATAAACATCACAAAGCCATGAAACATACTCATGAAAAACGATACTAAATGAGAATATATACAAACCTTGTGCTCCATAGGATCCAAAAAGGATAGTAAATGAGACGTAGAATGACCCATGACAAAGCAAAAAGAACAAACGAAAAGGCTGCGATACCTTCAGCTCCACAATATTTAGACATTTTCCCGATTTCAAGGAACACATCACTCGCATCATGAAGTGCAAGAATCACAGAACCAGCACGAGAGAATCTACAAAAACATTACAAAAACATCACAAAAACAAAAGAAGAACAGAGTAAAGATGGATCCTTTCCTCCACAACAATGTGTCAAAACACAATTTATATGTACCTGCAGATGTAAGAGAGGACAATGAGAATAAGAGTTGTGATATGATGACCCATAGAAACTCCAAAATCAGACCGTCTTGTTTCCCAAAAGATCAAAGCAAATATAGAGTATGTGTAGAATCCAGCAGCAAACATATATAAGAACTTCAACTTTATCCTGTACACAAGACAAAAAAACAATCACATATAGATCATTAGAGATCAAATTAACCACACTCCCATCACAAATGATCAACAAACTCTTACTTCATTTGTTGATTAGGCCACATTTGATCTCCAGGACCAACCCAAAAGTAGAGAGTATTTGTGAACCAAGGTTCATTATAAGTCACAGATAAAGCAAGTAACTCAGCTGAGAGATAATAAATACACTTCCAAGCTGATTCTTTGAACTTTCGAACTTTTTGAATATTTTTCTTCTTCTCTTTAATGTTATTATCATTCTTATAAGTACTCTGCTTTCCATAGATCACGCGCTTTGCCAATTTCTACATATATCAATGAAACCAAAATTAAAACTCTCACCTACCACAATAATAATCACAGACATTGCATTTCATTGAATAGTTTCTGACAAAAATCTAAACTGTTGATCAGTAATGATTGGTCTGAAGAGTCATTACCATAAGTAGAAATCTGATAGTGATTTTTTTTTATTTGATAAAATTGTAATAAATGTAATTGCAGAAACAATAAATCTAAATTCTTAATAGGAATTAGCAATAAGTTTACCTCAAAGACGAATCTATCGAGTAGAAATCGAATTGAAGGGAAGAACACAGCAAAAAGAGGAATAAACCCAAAATCCTGATAATCTGGGAACGATTCGTGTTCCCAATTGATTGATTTCACCGATTCAAAGAGACCCATCACTGAAAGTTTCTCTCTTTACAATCAGATTTTCGACATAAGAAGGAATCTAATTTGGGTTTGACCAGAGGAAGCAAAGGAAAGAGATTAGAAGCAGAGGAAGTCTAATGCTTCTTCTAGTTAGATTCAGAACTCGATCTCTCAAAATTGATTTGATTTTAATACAATAATGAGTTCGTGATTGGATCGAGATTACTCGAAAATCTATAACAAGATGCTAGTGAAATCTAGAGATAGGCCTAAGGGTTTACTGATATTTCTCAATGGGCTCTATTTTTTCTCTGCCTTTCAATTATTTCCTCAAAAGGAAGGAAATTATCATCAAAAAAGTAAATAAATTATGGTATGTGAAATAATAATTTATAAAATTGTGAAAAAATCAATTCTTTAAATTTAAATCTGAATAATAACAGATAAAGATTTCATCTTTGTTTAACAAGATGTTGTTTGTTTTATATTTTGAATGAAAAGTTCAAAAATTAAATTTTAGTTTTGTTCTTATTATTATTTTTTTAAATAATGTTTTTTATTATATAGAAAATAGTTTTTTTTGTTAACATTGGATCGATAAAGCCTGATTCATAGACTAAAACCACCCATAAAATTTTTATTAAGTTACCATAATACATCGGGTAAGAATCAAACTCTGATGTCAAATCATTTTAACCACCAAAAAACAAATCGATATTTATAAAATAGTTTTGCTCTTATTATTTCAACCTACTAACCAAAAAGAAATTTATGTTGGCGAAAAATTAAAAAAAAAACTCAAAAGAAATTATTTTTTGTTTAATTTGTGTGAAAATAATAAATGAAACTTTTTGTGAAACAAATAACTTTTTTTTTTCAAATGAATAACCTTTTTCTGTCAAACGTGAACGAATAACTTATGCTAAAATATTGGAACTATAATATATTTGTTGATATATAAATTCAAATATATGTATATATACATATTCTCTATAATTATATATCGATAAAAAAACTAATTTATAGTTCACCTTAAAGTTTCAAATAATATTATGTACAAATTATATGACTCTTTGGAATTGATTACATTTATTTATTATATTTTTTCAAACTTAAGTAACAAATAAACTTTTTTTTATTGGAAAAAATTATTTTTTATTTATCAATCTTAATGATCAATTTTTTTACCATCCACACTTTCGAAAAGGAATATAACCACAATATAGGCTATATACTATTCACCAAATTTTTGATAAAACTTAAACATGTTACTAATTTAATTAGTTAAGTCAAATTTAAAGAGTTCTCACAATTTTCTTTTTGCTTTAGTAGTCTTGGAAACGTTCTATGCTTGTCAAATTGTTGAAAGGCACTATCTTCGAAGCCTCCACCATGCTTTGTCTTCTTGTATTTTCCCTTTGATGAAATTTGTCTTCTCTCATTTCAAACTTTAACTGAACAACTTTATCTTTTATAATAAACAATTCCCAAAATCTAAGTTGATAAATTTTTATTTGGTTAATCAAAGGTATTTGGAAATTTTTTTATTTCATAAGTCTTAAACCATAAATTTATACTCACTCGCAACAACTTAGTTTTAAACGGAAACTAAACTTAAAATAAACTGGTCTATACCTTTGTCCTATATCATTTTTTTTTTGTTAATTGGTACTGTCCTATATCATTTTTTACTACCAACCTACTATTATTTTTGAAATAATAAATCTTGAACTAGTCAAAATAATGGGTCATAAAATTTTGTTCGTAACCAATAATCAATGGATCATGGTCCGAAAATGATCATAAAACACTAGTCGTGAATCACTTTCTGTATATAATTCAACCAAATCGTAAGCTATGATTCCGACTTTCCGAGGATGATGTTTGTTATATGTGGTTAACATTGGCCGGTTATAGTATTAATATAATAAGATAAATTTGTGAAGCTTGTGGTCAAAAATAGATGCAGTTTATAAACAAAGACTAGGTAAAAAGTTAATATTAAAAATAATATAATTTAAAGATTAATATATCGATGTTATCGTGCTCAAACTTTACATATTAGCAAATGCACCAGGTGAAACTGAAGAAAACATGTTTGGTGGCTTTGTAATGATGCTTTAAATGGATAAAAAATGAATTTGAGAAAGAATATTGGTTAAAAGTTAAAAGAAAATAGCAAAATCTAATGATTAAGTATTTGATTAAATTACAAAAATGAAGAAGAAGAGCCACTAATTTTAGCGATCTTTTGTTGTATTTCTTGTTTGTCATGACTGTTTTTAATGATAACCGATGCAATATGTGTATTTATGCGGCGAATGGAAAACTCTCGATATTTTATTGTTACATGTCGTCATAATTAGTGTATATTTCATTGTAGTTTTCTTCTCCTTTCTTTTCAACCGGATCAACAATTTATAATTTATAATCCAAACTGCAAAAGGAACTACAATAGAGGATGTGGACAATTTACATTCGGACATTTTAATTTAATTTACATTCGGATTTTTTAATAAAATTAAATAGAATTTTCCATACAATATCATTATTGTAAACTACCATATTAAAAGTCCCGAACACTAAATTTTTCATTGTTTTATTTTTTCTTAATATTCTACATGGTTCAAATTCGGATAGAGTATTAGTTCTGCGTCCAAATTCGGATAGAGTAGTAATAACTCTTGAAAATACCACACAACGTTATGTCAAAGAGGTTCAAACTTGGGTAGTGTGTTACCACTGTACCAATTATTTTTTGGCTTGCTACTAGACCACCACCTCAAGCTTTATTGTTTATAGATTCTGATTTGGTTACATGGCGACATAATCCAATATTGCAAAGATGAATATGGTTTATTATATTGAATCATATCAAAAGAAAAAGAGTAAGAGTGATTAGAGAACATGAATATGCTCGAGAACTAAGTTAGATTATTTAACTTCAATATATATATATATATATGTATATAATATGATGGTTACCAAATCTATATTCGATTCTTGTTGATAGAGAGAATAACACAAACTCAAAATCATTGCCCTTCGAATGCAAAACTAAATATCTTCAAACTCTCTTCAAAAACTGTTGTTGTTGTTCTTGTTAGATTGCAGTTCAAGTACAAGCTGTCTAAGATCAGAAGCTTCTTCTTTGAGTTTAGAGTTCTCCTTCAATACACTCTCTTGAGTTTCCGATACTCGATTCAGTTTCTCAATAAGACAATTATTCTCATTACGTAACCTAATTACCTGAGACCAAAGTTCATCAAGATGTCTTTGTTTCCTCATCCTTGATCTCCTTGCTGATTCTCTGTTTGAAAGCATTCTTCTTTGTTTCCTTTCATCAAGTATTAGGATGCTTTGATGATGATGATCTTCGTCTGAAGTTGAGTTGTTGCTTATCAAGTGATCTTGACCGTTGGATGATGAGGAATAGTTGATGTTGTTGTTATTGTTGATGATGAGATCGTTTAAGTAGTTTAAAGAAGAAGAAGAAGTTGGAGATGTAGGTATATTCATTATGTTGAATTCTGCCGGAATTGTTATTAAGTTTTCCGGCGATAAATATTGAATATATCTGGCTACTTCCGACGGAATCATTGTTTATAAGATTGAGAGATGAATATGAAAGAGTTTGTAAAACTGTATTTGTATGAAGAAATGTGAAGATTGCTTTGAAATGAAGAGTTAAGTGGGTAAGGGTTTTATAGAAGAGTTAAAGAGAATCATGTAATAAATGGGTCCTACATATTTGATATGTTTAAATTTAGAAAATATAGTATAATAAAGCATACTATAATTCGTAATTTTTTAAAGTGGTGGAAGAATAAAAAGATTATAATCATAGATCATTTGAATTTACACGGCATATGTGACGTTATATCTCTTTTCTTTGATATGAAATAAAGAAATTTCCATTGTGATGTTTTTTTTTTGTTTTTTTTTTGACAAACCGGTTTGTTTGCCATGGTGATGTTCATATTCCACGTATACTTAATATTTTGATTGACTTTTTTTTTTGGGAAGAAAGTCTTTTTTTTTTTTTTTCTTTTGTCTAATTGATTAAAGGGGTAGACTACAAACACAAAATCCGAACTAAGTCGGATCGAAACTAAGCTGGTGGAAAACATTTTAATCCCCGGAACTACAACCCAGAAAAGAGAAAAGAGAAACACCAAAGAAAATCAATGAAATCTAATCTAAAACTGAAGTAAACATTGTCTCAGAGAATGGAAAATTTTTAATCCTCATTGTCCTCTCTTGCTAATTGGTAGACTTCTAAAGATAGAACTAGAATCTATGCGATCATATGGTTTTGAGATGTCTGTCTTCACCGCCATATACGATTTGGACCAACGTTTGCGAGATTTAAGAGAATGTAGCATCTCCTAGGCTATGATCACATTATCTAGAATATTTCTACTAAGTCGCAAAGACTGAAACGCGGTATGGAGTTAGTCAAATTATTCAGACCACGATCGAGATCTGATCTTGATTTCTGGTAGGAGGAAACACGAAGTTGCCTAACCGTTTCACCAACCACCACAACCAGTAGCGAATCTAGAAGTAATTTCAGTATGAGGCACTAGTTCACTTGAATGAATGAAAATATACATATGAAATACATGAAAAAATAAATTTAACCAGAAAACAAAAACATTTGTATGAGGCACTTGCCCCACTTATGGACTAAGTAGTTCCGCCAGTGACCCCAGCTGCAGGATGTAGATTGATCGGTTAAAAGCCAAAGACAAAATTTAATAATTGATTAAAAAAGTAGACATCACTATTTATTTTGGCTAAGATGAAACTGAAGGTCAACAAAGAGACCAAGAAACACTCGATTTGGCCCAAAGAAACAACCTTGACCCCACCTGAGCCAGCAAATCACCGTAGGTCCACCAAAGCGAAAACAGAGGCGTGACGAAGATTAGATTTTCGGTGAGTCCACCTGCTCCGACTGACGACAGTACGAGATTCACCATCGATGCCTCTAAAACTAATCTCTAACCGATAAACTAAGACTACAAGCAGAGAAAAAAGACCACGACACCGATACTATGGCAGCCACCGGTTGTCATGGCCCAGATAAACAACAACAGGAAGAGTTACAAAGTTAAAACCAAAGCCAAAAAAATGTCTCTCAAGGAGAGAGAACGTGGAAGAAAGTCAATTCAATTGAAAAATTTTTATTCTTATTTTTTAATAGTCAGCTTTTAGCATTTGCGAACATTCGTATCATCAATATATGTTTTGAATGACTTAAATAAATTGAAACTTGCCAAGAAATATGTAGCTTAGTTGGTTTGTCCTCGATTCAATTAGGCATCAGGTAGTGAGTTCAAATCATACCCAGCTCTACTTAATGAATTTAGGTTATAGATCGGACCGTTGTCGATTCAATAGTTACTTGTTGAAAAAAATATGAAAACTTTGTTAGAATAATCCAGTTAATAACTATAATGCATTATCCAAATAGTTCTAAATTCCCTTGTAAGCAAATGTACCAAATTACTAATGATAATAGTTTAAGAGTCTTTAAACTTACGTTTTGACACCCAAACTGTTGTTGTTCATCTAATTATCACTATTCTATAATAAAAAATATTTTTTCTTTTAAGATAATTAGCTCACCAATTTTTTCTCAGTCTATTAGTTAAGATAATGTAGTTAATGATTTGACATTAAAGGTTGTTTCCTTCTCACTATATTATAATAGATTAAAAGAGATTTTAGGGATGAATTTTAGGTTATAGTTTATATCTTGTCGATTCAATTGTTAACAAAAAAAGATAATTACGTTGAAGTTGGCGAGTTTCTCTCGGTTAGCATAGGGGTTCGATTCCTCTCTACTACATCATAATATATTAAAAAGAAATTTTAGAGGTAAGATTTGAGCTACGGATCAAATTTTATCAATCGAATTGTTGAAAAAAAAATTAATTGATACAAATTTTCGAAAATAATTTACAAAAAATATTAGTGGATTATAAGCTCGGCTATCAATTTTTTGTTTTGTTTTTAATTTATTTATTTATTATTATTTTTTTTTGTAACAAGGACATGTAAAGATTAGTAATAACAAATAAAATTGTTAGGTCTGTATAATTTGTTTATTTGAAGTGGGAGCAGAAACTTCGAGAACCGTTTCTAAATTTATAATCTTTTATAATAAAAATTAAATACTTAATTATAGAGATGCTTATTTTTGTAGTATTCGTGAATCCTTTTTATACAATATAAAATTGCTTTGTTTCGTATAAGTTGCATGCATCCTTCTACACGAGATCTTTTGATTGGTTTCTAAATCGCGTTTATTTAGCTTATTAGACCTATATTGATATTTTAAAATACGTGTTGATATTTTAAAATATTGTTTTCGAATTTTTGTTTTTCCGAACTAAAATCAATCTAAATTAGAGAAACTGATTCGACAATATACCCAAATGGGTCATAAATCTATGTATCCGAAAAATCAAATCCGAAGCAGAACCGAAATCAAATCAAGAATCAATTTTTTTTCTTTTTGGAGTTTTTCTATTACTTTTTGAATTTTGAAATTTTATATAAAATATCCGATCTAGAGCTTGGTCTATACCGAACTAAATTAGATGAACCGAATCCGACAAAATACCAAAACGTTTCCTAAATATATGTATATGGAACATTGAATTCAACTCGTACCGAAACCGAATCAAGAACCGATATATTTTTATTAAATTTTAACTTCTTAAAGTTTTTTCCATTAAATTTTATTAAGTTTGAATTTTTACTATTAAAATTTGTAGCAAAATCTATCTTAACCTATTTTTAAGGGTTGTTACTAACCTTAGGTTAAATTGTATCATAAAGTTTAAAACATAGTCTAAATAAAAGTGTCTCCCGCTTTAATATATAAGACTAGGATTATACCCACGCTATAGCGTGAGATTTGATTGTTTTTCTAATTTTTGTTCATTTAGTTTTTTTAGACCCTTATTGATGTTTTGAATATTGTTTTCGAGATGTTGTTTTAGAGGTCATAAACCCAAACCAAAATCAACCCGAAAATAGAGGAATCGGACTCGGCAAATTACCCAAATAGATCTTAAATCTATGTATATGAAAAAATAACCTAACTTGAATCAAAACAAAATCAATAACCAAATTTTAGCTTTTTAGTTTTTTTTCTATTAAATCTTTTTTAATTTTGAATTTTTATGTAAAAATACATGATCCTGAACTCGATCAATATCAAACCGAACTCTGTTTGAAAATTTAAAATACCTGAATAAGTCTTAGAACAGCCTACCAAAATACCAAATTAGAGGAACCGAAATCGATAAAATACCAGAGTAGGTCCTAATTATATGTACATGAACACCAAATTCAAACCCGAACTGTAATTAAATCAATAACCGATTTGTACCCGATTTTTTTGTATATTAAATTTTAGCTTTTTGGAGATTTATCTATTAAATCTTTATTGATTTTGAATTTAAAATAAAAATCTGCAACAAAACTCATTTTATTCCTATTTTTAAGGGTTGTTATGAACCATATGTTAATTTTATCTTAAAGTTTATAACATGGTCAAAATGAAATTGTCTCCCGCTTTAATGTAAGATATATTTTGTTAAATACTTTTATGTATATTAAGATTAAATAGTGCTAATTTGTAGAAATCAAAACATCAACTTGGCTTGCAACATCGATATATTAAATCTGTTTTACTTGACTTTTGGAGAGAATACTTTTCCTAGTAATACCATCATATATAACTAGCTAGAATCGATCAGATGTTTAAATGAACACTAGTCTACGCATGTACATAATTTTGGGTGATAAAGTCTAGAATTTGGGTTATAAATTAGATTTTTATTGATCTAATCATTAAAAACAATGTGTTGATAAATAAATAATATGTAAACCTAAAATAAAATTCACTTATCAAAAAAATGTGGAGCATAATATTGTATGATTTGGTAATGTCATGTAAAATATCGTATAATTAGATAAAACAACACATGATTTGTTTAAATTACACTACCTAATCTCCATACCATGATTTTATTTTTTGAAAATATTAATAGGTAACACGTATGGTGATTCCCTACTATTAGAATTAACATATATAAAGACCTTTATGTTAAATTATGGGTTTCCAACTCAAAATTTTGACAATGAGTAAAAATATCCTTATCATATATATAGTAGATTAGAATGGTCCCAACTTATAACCAAGCATCTCGAAACACCACAACATACGCATCAACATGATACATGCATGTTGCGCCAAACCCACAACAGACTTTTAGTAGTGTGTCTGATGGGCCAGAATCTTGGGCTCTGATACCATGCTAAATTATGGGTTTCCAACTCAAAACCGATTGACAATGAGTTAATTGAACCTTTTCTTATATATAGTATATTAGAGTGATCCAAACTTCCGATGTGGGACAATTACATTCCAACACGCCCTCTCGAGATGATAGATGGTATAACCAAACATCTCGAAACACTACAACATACGCATCAACATGATACATGCATGTTGGGCCAAACCCACAACAAACTATTTAGTGGGGTGTCTATTGGGCCAGAATCGTGGGCTCTGATACCATATTAAATAATGGGCTTCCAACTCAAAACCAATTGGCAATGAGTGAAGAGACCTTTATCTTATATATAGTAGATTAGAATGATCCCAACTTCCGATGTGGGACAATTACATTCCAACACGCCCCCTCGAGATGATAGATGGTATAACCAAACATCTCGAAACACCACAACATACGCATCAACATGATACATGCATGTTGGGCCAAACCCACAACAAACTATTTAGTGGGGGTGTCTATTGGGCCAGAATCGTAGGCTCTGATACCATATTAAATAATGGGCTTCCAACTCAAAACCAATTGGCAATGAGTGAAGAGACCTTTATCTTATATATAGTAGATTAGAATGATCCCAACTTCCGATGTGGGACAATTACATTCCAACACGCCCCCTCGAGATGATAGATGGTATAACCAAACATCTCGAAACACCACAACATACGCATCAACATGATACATGCATGTTGGGCCAAACCCACAACAAACTATTTAGTGGGGGTGTCTATTGGGCCAGAATCGTAGGCTCTGATACCATATTAAATAATGGGCTTCCAACTCAAAACCAATTGGCAATGAGTGAAGAGACCTTTATCTTATATATAGTAGATTAGAATGATCCCAACTTCCGATGTGGGACAATTACATTCTAACACGCTCCCTTGAGATGATAGGTGGTATAATCAAACATCTCGAAACACCACAACATATGCATCAACATGATACATGCATGTTGGGCCAAACCCACAACAGACTTTTAGTAGTATGTCTGATGGGCCAGAATCTTGGACTCTGATACCATGTTAAATTATGGGCTTCCAATTCAAAACCAATTGGCATGTTAACTTCCAATGTGAAACAATTACATACCATCACTTTATAAAGTTAAACGTATGATATCTAACAATATAAAGAGCTAAACTTTAATTGAAAGATTAGATAAGTTTCAGCACTAAGTGCAAAGGATCAAAATATTTAAATGTGTTTCGTTTTGGTTATACGTATTATTTATATGTAAATTTGTCAAATAGCCCTAAATCTCTAAGTTAATTGAGTAAATGACATATGTATTGAGGTATTTAAGAGAATATCATAAAATCTTAATCATTTACAACTTTAACCTTTTAATTAATTATAGTCAAAATTAGAAACAAAAAAATAGAAAACTTGTTTGGATGAGATAAACTTGAGAAAGTCTATTTTCTACAGTATTATTATATAATATAACATATAGTACAAGATAATAAAAAATATTCATCTATATGATATATAAGAATGATGAAACGAAGATAGAACTTCCCCTGTTCTGTGACTTGAAAATTCGCGTAAAAGTTCCTAATTCTACTTGAAGAAGAAGAAGAAAGAGGAGGAATGAGAAAGACAAAAAAAGAGTAGAAGGAAGATGATGAAGAGGATGGGGAGAAATAGGAGGAAAAGAATAATGAGAAGAGAGAGCACGAAGAGTAGGGAGAGGAGTAGGAAAAGAAATATAAGTAGACGGAAGATAGGAGGAAAAAAAGAAAAAAAAATTAAAGTTGATGAGGTTTTTCTAAAACTTATATATAAATCAATGGGTTTATTAGAAAATAATTATATATACCAAATATATATTCAATATATTAGTCTTCTATATCAATATTAGTTAATAACATATTCGTTTTTTGTAAAAAAAAATTTCATTGTTTTAAAATAAGTCTTAGTATATGTAAAAAATATCTATGTGTTTTTTAAAGAATTTTTGAATGTCATTTAGTTTTTTTTTTCTATTTATTAAAAGCTATATTGAATTAGAATTAGAGGAAGATAGGAAGAGCGAAGAAAAATAAAAAATAAATAAAAAAGTATAATAATAAAAAATATAAAAAATATATTGAATATTGCTCTATATAGAGTTATATGTCATTGAAAGCCTAACTGGTGACATAATAGAATAGCTGAATTATTGAATTTTTTTATTCAGCTGTCTTGTTTTATTTTGTTTCACCTGGCAAAGCTGAATTTGTAACTTAATTTTTTTTTGTCTTTTATGATTTTTTTTTTTCACTACTTTTCGTTCAATTTTCTTTTCTCTTTTTACTTTTTTTCAATTCATTTATATCATAAGCTCAAATGGTAACTTTTTTTTTGCAATTAAGTTGAATTCAGTTCATTTAAAAATTCAGCTATTACCATTTGCAAATATAACAAATCTATAATGCTATAACTTTTTTTAAAATTTTTTATTAGTATTTAAATAAATATATAATTAATTATAAATAATAAATTAAATTATCTAATTTTCGTTATAATAGATTTTTAGGACCTGTGTTGTGTTTAGAAGGCTTTTCAAGTTTTCAATCTCACTTACTTAACACTTATTCGAACATATTTTAGGGATTGTGCTCGATTCGGTATAAATATAATATAATTTATTATGCTACTTTGTTACAAATCTGAATCTTATGCGAATTATTCGGTTCTGATCATATTCGAATTTATATATTTTTTATAAAACATATTTAAGATTTAGTAAAAATAGTCTAATAAAATCTAAACTTTTTTTTTAAAAATGAATAATTTGGAGTTTTTGTTATTTTGTTCCAAACTGAATAATAATATAATCAAATTAGTAATTATAATTCTGAATATATAACTGTCAAATATTTAATAAAAAATAATTTTTATGTATATAATTATACTTTATATATTTGGATACCTTACTTTGTTTTACGTATGAATCAACTTATATGAATCTAGGTTTCATCGACTATATAGTCAAATCCAGTTCGGTTTAATACATTCTATTTCACATTGAATTGAATTATGTTATATATATATATATATTAACCAAAATATAGAAATTTATTTTTATAACATTTTTAATTATTTTTTAAATTTTAGGTATTAATTAAAAAATTTATTATTTAAAATTAAATTATTTCAGTAGACAATTATTATTTATTTTCTTATTAAACTAATATTTTAAATTCCACCAAATTCAGCCAGATTCCAATGTTACCATTTGATTTTGACTTATTCAACTAGATTCCAATAAAAAAATAAAATAAAAATTCAGGCAAATTCTGCATTTGGCCAGATTTAGCTGTTACCATTTAGACCCTTACTTAATTATTAAAATTTCTTGGTCATTTTTGATAATTCATCTTATTTATATGTATGCATGAAATACTCGATGTTTTGGATGTTATAATAGAGTATGGGGAAATGAAAAATTATTAATTTTTAACTAAAATATGTAACATTTATATGATATTTAATTGTTGTTAGGATGTGTGAAAATAACATGTTCAACCAATTAAAAAAGCATAATCTATTATTAGAAATTATTTTCAGCAAATTTAAGAAAGACTAACCACAAAAAGCCAAAAAAATAAAAATAATTAAAGGTGATATGTATAACAAAATTTGAAAATATTTTATTGTTTTGACATCAAGTTTCGACTGTCGGATGAAGATAATAAGAAAAGGAACACATCTGTAGAGATATGAAATTGCAAGAATTTTAAAAGATGTATATGACCATCATTGACATGACATATGTCAAATATATTTTCTATATTGAGAATCTAACAAATATTAAAATATATAAGATATTAACTATTTTGATCTTCTCATTTTACTGATTGGATTCTTCCCATGAACATATATATTCATAAATATAAACAAAGTATATGTAAGTATGTACTTTGAAACCTCTAAATTGAAGTTTAGTGGCTAATTTGATGACTTAGTTTTCAAATTTGTAATGAGTGGGTCCAAACATTTTCTAGTGACCTCTCGTGGCCAATGCACCAAATACCAATTCTTCCAGACACAACTATTTTTTTGAGTTACCAAAAAATGAAAAAACTAAACTAGTTGTTTATTTGTTTCATTTCTATTGTAGTTTATTCATCATTTTCTTTATATTATTATAATCGGAAAATTCTAAGCTTGAGTACAAACTAATCGGGAACGTATGTATAGTGATTAACTCGACCTCTACCATTTTTCTTACCAGAGTTCAACGTCCGAGAATCATGTAATCTCTATATAATAATGTTTGAATTTTTTAAGGAAATATTTAAATTATCAATTGGATCTTATGGATCATTCTTGAATAAAGAAGTCCAAACTAATCTTCGTAGTCAATAAAAATTTGGTTTTCTTACTACTGATATTATTATTATTATTTTTTTTGCAATTTGGAATATGCTATAGAAGAGTGCTCAACCACTTAACCAATCCAATGTGACATAACTAATCAACTTTACAAAATGTGAAGAAAAAGTTGCATCTTTTATGCGGCATAAAAAGATTTCTTGTGGAGCATGCTTCAATGTGTAAATCCTGTAGCAAGGAATTCTAACTGCACTAAAAATTAAAGTGTGATGCTTTTAACTATTTGAAACTTCAACTATGTGACAATTTAAAGAGCTTAAAGAAGAAGTGTGTATGGAACATTAAATATTCAAATGCATGACTCGGTGTCTCCACTTTCCCTACTTTATAATACTTCCACATATTTAATATTTCTAATTTATTCTTTCATTATATCTATTCTATTCGAGGTTTTTAATCATATCTCTATTAATTATGGGATCGATTGGTAAATGCTGTAACTTTTAGTTTATTGCGGTAGGATTTTGGTTATAGGTTTTTTGGCTGTAGATTTTTTGCTGTAGGAATTTTTGTGGTAGAAATTTATATTTGTAAAGTTCATAAAATGTGGCTCTAGGTTTTGGCTTTTTACAGGTAAAAATATTTTATAAATAAAAATTGTCTTTCTAGAACAATAAAAACCAAAAATAAATTTAAAGCACAGATTGATTCAATTTAAGTGCTTTGGAAAGATTTTTGCTTTCCAGAACAATCATAGCCATTACCAACTATACCCTATATAGTTGGAAAAAAGAAAATGCTAGTATGCTATTAGTTATATATATATATTTGTAATTCGGAGGTTCCGATTTTTAGGAGATTATTGATTTTGAGGAGATAATTGAGAGGTTTCATTTTTGAGGAGATTATAATACTAAGGACTGCGCATTCTCTCAAGTGCCGGAAAATTCGAATTCTCTTCCCACGAGATTCGTACCCATGACCCCTTAGATTTTCAGTACCAATTTTAATTCACTGACCTATCATCATCTGGTTTGGTTATATTTTATTGATCTAATATTAAAACTAATTTCACTTAAAAAGTAAAATTTGCCACTATAACCTATAGTATTAAGCAATTATAATTAAGGTAGTGATCCACTCAAACTCATATCCTTCCGACATTAATTAGTTTATCACATGTTTAATCCTATCTAAATAGATTACGTAAGCCATTTTACAGAAATTCTTATTGTACACGTATCGACCCGACCGAATATATAAATTAACAAATGTAGGAAAATAATATATTCGTCTAAGTTAACAAATGGATTAGATCATATAATTGCAGGATTAAATTATAATTAATTACGAAAAGTGAGGATAAGAAGAATGTTTCGTTATCATAGTATCTTAATTTTAGAGTTGCTTTCTCCTATTTTGTAACCATAAGAGGTGCATTAAAATCGATACGTCTCTATCTATCCGTATTTATAAAAAATATATAAAGGTTTTGTACTTCTGCTTTTTTCTTTTTTTTGTTAAAGTGCACTTCTGCTTTTTTCATAATAAACCATTATAAACTAACATATATAATCTTATCATAAATTAAATATAAATTGTCTTTTGTGTTTGTGGATCAATATAATCAAAATAATTGACTTACAATAATTTTGTTTCTGTGTTTTTACATACATAAATGAGTTAGGCGTAAATACAGTTTATGATAAATAAAAACATATATGAATTTTTTTTTTTGGTCAATTGGAAGTATAAAAGACCCGATCCATAACCCAAACTCAGCTACTCTACATTCCTGATTCCTCTATTCACATATAGTAATATGAAGTTAAACTCTAGATTCCTGAATCATTAGCTGAGACATTTACAAAACTAAAACGAACTAAGTCTCAAAAAAGTTTATTATAATTTTTGCATCATATCTTATTTACGTATTAACTTAGTAGTAGTAAATTCATGGTACTAATTTTTAGTGTTTCAAAACTTATTATGTTATATTTTTATCATTAATACTTAATAATATTTATAAATATTTAATATTTTTAAGAAATATTTTGCAGTTTTTTGTATACGAGTTAAAATATAACTAAAAAAACATTATTAAACTATTAAAATTAGTTTTTTTAGTATTTTGTTAATATGTTCATAACAATTTAGACAGTTTTGCTATTTGATCACTCAACAATGACAAAATATTCACTAGTGATTAAACCACAAATTTTTAAATATTAAAAGTTCAAAAATCATCAACAACGATTACATTAAGAAAAAGGTAGGTATTAGCATATAATTATCCTTAGGATTAAGGAGAGCCACACGAAACCAAAAGCAAACTAAAGAAAAGGGTTTAGATGTTCATATATTAATCAAAGAATTATATGATTGGCACTTTTGAAACCTAACTGGCTGCTGCTTAATGGCGTCATCAAAATGTCAACTTCAAAATGTATGATCCATTATTTTTTAATTCAGATTTGAGGCTCCAATTGATGCCACTCCACTTCATTATAAACATCGTTTTAAATTTGTATACACATGGAAATTAATAGTAAATATTAAACTTATTCTAACTAAAATTATAATTATATAAAAAATAATTGTTTATCAGCTCTCTAGACAGAGTTTAAGGCTTGGAAAATGATACAGAATTAGAAGTTTACATGAAAATGACCAGAGCTCACACTTTACATGGATAGTTTTCGAAGGTTTTGAGACTTGCTTAGATGTATTTTGCTTTGCGTTTATTAAATCATGGAACATATTCCCTAGTTTTGAGATAATCTTCTTGCAGTACGAGTTAACAACTTGGCTTTATATATTTGAAATGTTTATGGTGGCTTTTTTGGTATATAGTATTTATTTAGTTGATATTTCAGTTAGTTCATTAAGTAATAATATTTCAAAAAATAGACAATATTTTCAATATACAACATTGACCTATTTTTTTCCGATGTCAAGAATATTATCCATTAATATTCTTCTTTTTATTTTCCACTATGAAAATCAGTTCGCACTCGGTAGATCCGATAAGAAACCATCTATAAAAAACATTATGCCTTAGGTTAATTATGCCTCCCAATTTTTAGATGAGCACAACACAAAAATAAACATAGCTATATATATTATACATATACAAAATCTCGAATCCGGCAATAGAAAAAACAGTATTTAATGTTCTTCAAACATGTGATCTAATTCTAGACATATCTCTTGTTCAATCAATCACAGACCGGTCCTTTTTTTCTAATAATATGTGGTTATAATTTTCTTTAGGTCGGTAAGAATCCATCTCCGCCACAAAAGGAAAATGGATATATGCTTATTCATTTCTAATGCATATATTTAATATTTGCTTCTAAAAGTGAATTCGAAATGATTCTCATTCCCAAAATCACCTTTCTCTATTATAGTAACAGTTAATGATTCCATATTCGATATTAATGAGTCGCGTAATGACAAAAGTATTATTTTTAGGTCAAATATTTTCGACCATTCTCACCAAATCTATCTATATATGCATATATATATATATATCGATCAAAGATTAGTCACATTTTTGGTCAGAATATTCCAACCACTTACTGGTCAAGAAATTATGACCACAATTTTGCTCAGTAATTCTTTTTTACCACCAATTTTGGTCATAACTCGTTTTTCCTTTTTCTTTGTTTGTGAAAATTTTGGTCGTGACTCTGATCACTGAATTTCGTCAGTAATTTCTAACTGCGAGGACCAAATTCAATCTACGATCATTTTAAGAAATCGCTAATACGTTCTAATGTGTTGTGCATAGTATTCTAGCTTTATATAATTCTTTAGCTAACTGAATATATGTTATATTATGATTTTAAACATTAAAAAAATATTTTCAACAAAAACAACCTCATACTAATGAAATCTTATATGATTAAGAAAAAAATATGTTTGAGCAATGTTTAACTGCATCTATATAAAATTAATTACATGGATTAACTTTTAACAAGATAATATATTTGAAAAATATTTGTGAGCTATATAGACTATGTTAATTTATATATATACTCCTTAAACCAAAAAGATTTTCTTTAGCTGATTCCATTTCTTAAACAAAAAAACTAGTCAAATTCAAGTATATGTTATAACAAATTAATCCTATTACTATTCCTATTTTCCTACAATCACCAAATATCATAGTAAAATATCATATCAGTATAGATATATATCTAATATTATTCCTAAATAAAGTAGGAAAAACAATTGTATAAACTAAACCAAAAGTAAAAATAAATACTTGCAGTAATATTATATCATATTAAAAATGACACTTATATAATTATATAGTCATTTGTTTACATATGTGATTTGTTATAATTTAAGAAAAACGACAGTATTATTACACATTTTACATTAGTTAAATAAAATTGATACAATTGATATAAAAATTCTCTTATTCGTGCAGTTCAACTCACCAGCGACGATCTCTCTTTATGGTGGTCGGTAAGTCTCACCGCCGCCAGAAAAGGGAGCCCTCCTCTTTTAACTTTTCATCGGTTGTCCCCTCTCTACTCCAGCCTCTCCCACGCGCCGTAGATCAAGGTTCTAATCTGCCTTCACCTTGCTCCACCATCACCTCCGGTGAGATAGTCAACAACGTGGTGGTCCCATCGACTTCTCTCCTCCTTATTGTCTGAGGACATCAATATCAGAGGTTTGTGAGAGTTTAATGGGCCAACACCTTTACTTCCAGCAAAATGTCCTCCTTTCAGCTCCGACTGGTGAAGTAAGGCTGATAAACTGCGATCAAATATTCCACCGCCGGCGTCTCCAACTATCCTTAAGGACCGATTCATCACCTACTTCGACAGAGGACAACGAGGTTAGGTTCTCTCTTGGCCACCTTCTCGGATTTAATGAGGCATTGATAACGCTTCACGGCAGTGCTGTCATTGGCAGCATCTTTGATGTGTATACATTTTAGCATCTTTCACAGCTCTAATATAGTTAATTTTGCATCCATAT